>JALJCO010011780.1:0-23189 GCA_023101725.1 Atherinomorus stipes
ACATGATGGGTTTGTCCCTCTGTGATGGTTTCATCTCCCTTTTGCCTCATGTGGTGTTTCAACTGCCTGATGAATTCACCCAGCGGCTGATCAGGTCCATCTTCTGGATGTACTCCTGGATCTTTGTTGTTTCATGCCTAATAGTGGTCCTGGAACATACCAGCACCCAGCATCCGTCCTTCAGAGGACAGTCTCAGGCGGCTTGACTTGGGTCCAATCTTCATCTTCATCATTAAGTGAAATTGCTCACATTGGTATGTGCTGTCAGACACAGAGCCTATAAGCAGCTGGGTAACTGTTTGGGATAAAATGTGGAAACTGCAGCAGCCAGAGTCACACTTTTTCCTCAGTGTTATGTTGGACTTTGATCAGCTTCATTTTGAGGTTCATATCTCCATCATTCCACTTTCCAGATCATATAAAATTTTGTTGTTTTCTTGACATTTCAGTAAATCTTGAATCTGAATCAACGGTAAAGGAGTTACAAAGAAGTTCAAAGTTAATTTTCTGGCTCCAAACATGAGCAATTGATGAGTCAAGTCCTAAATGTGCAGTTATAAACAAACCCAGTGCAATCTGGGATTTGTAGTATTTCAAGTACTGCGTGCTGTCAGGTCAGCTCTAATGGAAATAAATTATCTTGTGAGTTTCTGAAAACTGCGACACTGGTCAGTTTGACATGCATGGTGTAAAGTGTTAAAAAGCACATTTGAGAAGTCCAACATGTGCAGCTGAAGTCAAACCTAAGTTAAATTGGTAAAACCAGTGTTTTACTTACTTCTCACACCAACCAGAGCGTATCCAGATGTTCTCCTCCCCAGTTCGTTCTCAGCTGTACAGCAGTATTCCCCAAAGTCAGAGGTCTGGATGGAGCTGAAGACAAATTCTGGATCCTTACTGGGAGGCTGAAGGGCTGAAGGCCTGTTCTTCTTGTACCAGGAGAAATTAGCTGCTGGGTTAGCATCACTGATGCAGGTCAGAGTTACAGAGAGGCCCACCATGATTTCACCAGAGGGACTCACTGACACTGAGGGAGAACCTGGAGAATCTGGAGGAGACATTGATAAATTATACTTTATTTTATCACAGCTTTAAAGAAGAAAAAAAAAAGATACAACAGCAGTCCTTTATTTTCCTCTACATTTTATCACCAGAGCTCCAGTGGGTCCATCACCAAGCTACAGGAAAATGTGGCTTTAATGTGTACTTTTCAACATTTGCAAACATATTTTGCGTTTATGCTGCTTGTTCAGATATTGTCTTGGTGAGTCTGTCTCTTTAATCATCTCTGTTCACCTATGAGGACAGATTGACTAGTTTCTTATTTTTTTTCTTCCCTTTCTTTTCGTCAGATCTGTATTTCACTGGACTCTGCTGCTATAGTCAACAATCATGTTCTCAAAATCTTGGTTTTATTTTGAGATGACTATTTTTGTGTTTAAGGTTGAATATGAAAAATATTTATTAAAAGCTATGTTTAAAAAAAAAAAAAACCTCCACAGGTCATTTGGGGGTGTACAGAATGAAAGTACAACATTTCCTAGAAAAATTATATTTAGCCTAAAAATAATTATAAAATATTTTTTTACGGCTTCGACAATGGCATTATATCTACGTCTGTAAACCAATACACGCCGCCATTGCGGGTTGCCAAATACGATCTCTGTGTGGCAACAATATTTTGGGCACAGTAAGGCTGGTACAGGGGAAAACAGTGGAGACAGCGAGTGAAGCAGCTGCTTCAGAGTCCTGGAGATATTGTTATCTGTTTCTGAGGAGGAGTGACCTGAGAAGAGCAAAACCTGGAGTAAATTTAGGTGAAGACTGCACTAAATGGACCCACATAAATGTTTTCCACGGCGTCAAAACACGGAAATGGCGACTTTCCTCCTGGATTGGTAAGCTAACTTGTTTGCTAACATGGCTAACGTTAGCTGTCAGTTATAAACTCCTCTGCGTTACTTGTTGGACATGCTGCAGACTGTTGGTCACTTGCAAATCGGCAGCGAGCCTGGCATCCCAGCGGCTAGAGTTGTTTTTCTGCTGTTGCAACTACAACCTAGACACACGTGATATCTCTGTTCTGTCCGCATTCCATATATAACCTTTAATAACAATACTATATGAAGAAAGTGCAAAAATCTGCATGGAGAAAGTAGGAAAAATCATTAAAGAATAAACCTGATCAGGACAGCAATGGATGCAACTTAGCTTGCTAGCTACAGTCCGGTACGTTGGCATCTGTTGCTGCGGATGTTCATTAATATGTACTGTCCCTATCAAATTTTAAAAACAAACAAACAAAAAAACAGCTGTGTTATCTGTACAGTTGCCTTTTCTGTTTACACAAGAGCTCATCTGGTCATTACTTGTGCATTTTGGAGGGTTTAACATTTGCTTCCTTACCTGCAGCTCGTTCAGATAATGTTCAGAAAATATCAGTTAAAGCAGAATTAACTAACTTTTCATCTCAGTAAATACTTTTCAGAATCCCTAGGGCTAAACAAAGTGTTTACGGAGAGATTGAATGTGTGTCGCCAGGGCGCCGGGTAAAGCAACGCTGAGCCTCACAGCCAAATAGGCTCAATAATACCTTGTCATGTCAACAAAAATTAAATAAAATTCATATTTTTACCTGCTATCTGCCCACACCAGGAAATATATATATATAAAACGGCGTATTTAAAGCAACCTTTACTGATCTTGCATTTCAGAAAGCACAGCAAGATTATTTGAATATAAACAGTCCCGCCTCACTCCTAAGACACACCCCTTCATTCCCTCCACCTCCCAATGCAGAATCAAAGGTCTGACAGGCAGGTCCATTGGACAATCCTAGAGGTGCACCCCACTTCAAGGATTGGTTGGAGTTTTCATTGAATATTTAGAGATTGGAATAATATTTTATTTTGATTAATAGTGGGTCTGTCTTGTATTTTAAAGTTCCATTACCTCATTCATAGCATTTTACCCTGTTAGAAAAATAGTGTAAGAATGCAACATTGGTAAAGGTTGCTTTAACGGCAAAAACGCGGGTAAAACATCCCGCTGCAGGAGACTTAGGACTCTGTTTTGAGCAGCTACAGACGGAGACGAGCTGGTACCAACGTACCAAAGAAGCATCAACAAGCTAGTAAAAGCTTAGAAATATATTCAGGAACCAAAATAGGGGAAAGACAGGCAGAGAAGACGTCTGTTGAGGGGTGATTATGACCTTTACAACAGTGTAAGGAGACCAGTAGGGGGAGGCCCAAGCTGAGTTACTGAGTTCTGCTTTAACCAATGGGAGCTAACGCAGGGCTAAAGCTAAGATCCACTATTAGCCGGCTAAAAACTGCAGTTGTGCTACTCTGCTACTGGCTGGGACCAAGCAGGAGCTAGCCACTAGCCAACAGCGCTAACACTAAGGGTGTGTATTGACAAGAATCTGGCGACATATGTTTCACAATACAGGAGCAGTGACATAATATATTGCGATGCATTACAATGCTACAAGCAAGATGATATATTGCAATGTTACAATTAAAGATAGAGACTAAATTCTTTCTGTTGTCAGGTATAATTGTCTTTGAGAAAAAGTTGTTGGCCACGACATCGAACAGAACAAAGGAGCAGCTTTTAACAGAAACATGATGAGATGAACCTGAGTCTCCATTAGCGGCTGTTTACATCAGGAAGTGTCGGTCGAACTTACAAACCGCAGGAGCTCTGTGGTTGCGTTGTTTTACAGCACAGGAGATTTTGTCTCCAGAATAAATGACGTCTTTGTAAGAGTTTGTGTCTTCGTTGATTTTCCGTCCATTCTTAAACCAGATGAAGGAGTGACGATCAGCTGGACGGCAGCTGCTATGACACCTCAGCTGTGCAAGAACGACGTTCTGAGCAGCAAATATTCTGGTCACCTGCACCTGCAGAGCTGGAAGATGATCAACAGAATCACAACTAGGGATGTATATCATTCTGATTTTATCGATGCAGATACCAATATCGGTACTCCTTATCGATACCGATATTTATCGATACCCTTATTGATGCTGTCATGTAATTTAGAGTACATAATAAAGACATTACAAGATGTTGAAAGATGTTAACCACTTGTTCAGATGGCATTCAGAGCCCTGGACATAAAGGTAGGTGAAGGACAGTTGTAAGAATAAGGGTAGTGCGTCTGTCTTACTCCATCAACATGATTACGTGATGGTGTAATGATTACACAACGATTTGGTAGGCGTTCAAAAAGTATTGATAACAGTATCGTTTGTCCAGAATCCTAACAGTACCCTGGTATCGTTAAGATTTGGAATCCCTAATCACAACCATTGATAGAAATTAGTTTGAGTTTATTATTAACCTACCTGTGACGGTCAGCTTTGTTCCATGCGCATCGAACCCCCATCCCGACCCCGATGTTGTCTTTAATGTGAAGCAATATTCAGCTGAATCACTCTCTGTCAGGTTAGAGATGGTCAGGGTGGAATATCCTCTTTCTCCAGAGACCTGAATGCGGTTTGAATACTGAGGATTGTTTTTAAGATCCTCAGGTTGCGAGTCCAACCGCCACAGGTGGCTGTGTCCAGGACTGAACCAGAATTTTGGCTTGACTGATTGTTGAGCGTAAGTGCAGGAAATGTCCACTGATGAGCCTTTGACTGCACAGATTCTTCTTTCATGGTAGGTAACTTTGTCACATGACTGACTCTTAAAACCTGAAAGATGAAATATTCTTCATTAATGGTGTAAAAAGTGTTTATTGCAGTAATTAATTGTTGCAGTTTTGGCTAATTTTTACAACATTCACAAAGTTATAAGCCTGCTTTGACTGAAAAGGACAAAAGCAACATGCTAGTGGAAATGCAGTCCTCATACCCTGCAATTAGAGAAGGAAAAGAAAAAGCTGTCAATAAAATAAGCTAAAAAAACAAAAAAAAAAGTAATAATAAATGAAAATTCTATGAAAATCATAACATTGACTTTGAATTATGGTTAGAAAGAAATTTTAAAAACAAACACACAAAAAATAAAACAAGCAAACAAGCATGATGGGGCTGAAGAAAAATGTTGAGCAACACTTTGAGACAATCACTCCAATCAGGTGTTTTCTCTAATGTTCAAAAAGACTTCTGCACCTGTTGACAAGTATTTTCATCCCCTGTTCATGGGAAAGTTGCTGTAATGTGCCTGGGACAGTTTTGTTTCTTTGTTTGTTTGTTTTTTAATGAATATTTTCAATCAAAATTCAAAAGCAATATTTTATTTCACTAAACTATAATTTTGTAAATTTTTATTAATTATTAGTTTCTTTAGTTTCCTGTTTTTTGAATTACTGTTATGAATTAAGCCTTCTATTTAATTGGAGGGTTTTAATGATTTTGAGGACAAAGATGGAGGTGTGCTGCGGGTCATGAAGTAAACTTACAGAAAGGAGCTGAGGGAAAGTCCTCGTACCCTTTGACAGCGCAGGACATGCTTCCTTTAGTCCGAAACTTGTCCGAAGAGTAAATGAAATTCTTTTCATCCATTTTCTTTCCATTTTTGTACCATACATATGTTGGACTACCAGGTAGAAGACACCCGATGTCACACTGCAGACTTGGTTTGCTGGAAAAGGGTATCGGGGTGATCTCCACTTTGGGATCCAGGTCTGTGAGGGAGGAATATGACTGAGATGACAGCACAGACACATTTCATGATTTTGTAAATTACGAGCGGCTACCTGAGATGGTTAGAACAACTCCAGGAGAACCAGTAAAGCTTCCAGCTGACTGGTCTGCAATGACCCTGAACTTGTATTCAGCTGAGTCGCTCTCTCTCAGGTCTGAGATGGTCAGATTGCAGTTGGCTCCATCACAGTGATACTGAACACGTCCAGCGTACGCTGCCTCTGACTTCAGATCCACAGGCTCATCATCAGAGTGGACGAACCAAAATGTTTCCTTAACCGTGACATTCAGGTCCTTTTCTTTGGCAGGGTGTGTGTATGCGCAGCGTATCTTTACTGTTGTTCCAGTTAGGGCACAGATCTCAGCAGAGGTGTAGGTCACCCCCCAGTCTTTCTCACTCTGCACCACTGCAACATGAAGCACATTGGAAACCACATTACATTCATGCGATGCATCAGGTGTGAAGCTGCGTTTCTTCTGTTTCCTTTCCACTCAGACAGAAAACAATCACCCAACAACAGCTCTACTCTTCTGTGTTACCCCCCAACAGACCATTCCAGCGGTATTACTGGTTTATCACAGCAGTGGGAGAGTTAAGCATGTAACAGGAATGCAAACTGCAAATAAACTGTTGAAGACATCTGAGGAGCAGAAATGCAGATGTTGGCATGTTGCTGCCTCAGATTCACAATCAGCTCATATTTCCCATCAAATGATAAAATGTCTCAGTTTCATCTGATGAGTTGTTTATACTGGGAAGAATTATGTTGACACAAAGTCCCAACTTGTTTAGGTTCTATCTAGCAATTACAAGCATAAAATAATGTAAAATATTATTACAGAAATCCCTGTTTAGAAACACTGATCAATGAATAAATTCAAGGGCATCATAAAGAATGTGGTGAAGGAGACATGCTAGTTTGTCTCTGTCTTGTTAATTATTCTTAATTTTTTATTGTATTATTTGGACTATATTTAAAGAGATGTCCTTTTATTCTGAAATTTCTTTCAGGGAGTGGGTAGCCTAATGATAATGTCACAGGCTTTGGCACGAGGGACCCATGTTTGAGTCCTAAACACGGCACACAGGTGAACCACTGTGGGCCTCTTAACCCAAACCAGCTGCTCTCTAATATATACAGAGATGGGTAAAATGCAGAGTATATTAATACTAATACTAATACTTTCCCCTATATACAGTATATATGCAGTCATCCTCAAAACTATTCATACCCTCTAATTGAAGAAAAAGACAAAATTCAAATAACAAGCTGCTAAAGAAACTAATGATAATTAAAAATTTACAAAATTATAATTTAGTGAACTAAAGTATTGCTTTTGAATTGTGTTTGGAAATAATAATTTAAAGGAGCCCTATCATGAAAAATGGACTTCTAAGAGCTTTTCAGCATGTCAGTGTGTTATTTCCTTATCAAGAAATAATTTAAATTGTTATTTTTTCTTCATTCATGCATATTTGAGTAATCTACATGAATATTTAAACCAAGCGCTACCTCCCTGCAAACGGCTGACTACCCACCCCGTTACGTATGAACGTGGCACCAATCACGAAAGTCCAAATGCGCACGCTCAGTATCGTAGCAAGACGCCCTCTGTTGTTCATTAATTTAAGGCCGTATGAATAATTTTGAGGATGATTGTGTGTGTGTGTGTATATATATATATATATATATATATATACATGGTGTCCATCAGGCTGGTGTACCAGGCTAGAAAACAGCTATATATATATATTGGCATGTGGAAACGCACACAGGCGTTACTCTGTGCGATTGGATTAGCAGACAAGTCGCTGGTAAGTGGCTGGCGGTTGGCTGAAAGGGGAACTTTTTCATGCCCACATCTGTATTTATACTCTTATGATCCCCAAGGGGAAATTAGGGCTCTGCATTTCACCCATCTCTGTGAGTAGAGAGCAGTGGGCTGCTACTTAAAGCGCCCGGGGAGCAGTTTGTGAGGGGTTAAGGATCTTGCTCAGGGTTCCACAGTGGTTCACCTGAGTTTTGTGACGCGGACTCGGACCCAGGTCCTCTGCACCAAAGCCCACAACATTATCACTGGGCTACCCACTCCCCCAGTAATAGTGACGCTACCTTGGCCAGGTCTTGCCTCTCTTGTAAAAGAAATTTCTAATCTCAATGGGACTTCCTGGTTAAATAAAGATGAAATAAAATAAAATAAATTTTGAATTTTGATGAGTCTCAGTGACAGTGAAGAAAATATCTATGTCACTATGTTACTGTGGAAATTTTCTAGCCTGGTACACCAGCCTGATGGACATCATGTATAAGATACACGGCAGTTCTTGCTGTGTATCTTATACATATTAGTCAGGCTGGTGTACCAGGCTAGAAAATTGTCCACTGAAGTGTTTAAATAAAGTTTTTATTTACACCCCTAAAAGTTAAGGCATTCATAGTTAAATCATTTCTGTGACAGAGCTCTTTACAAAGTCAATCATTTATCACAATGACTGATCACCTCACACATAAGTTTCACTTTCTCTGTGGTTCGGTCAGTCAGCAAGAGCTCAGTTCACTGATTTTGGAAAAAACAAATCATATATGATGAAAGTAATTCAGTCTTTCAGTGATGCTGGTTTGATTAAACATCTGTACAAAACAATATTTGTATTAATGCTGCTTAATAAGTGGATCAGTTTATTTCTAATCAGCACTCACAGAAGGGTTGTGAGACAGAGAAAATTGTGTTTGGACCAATAAAATATTCAACAAATATTATTACATGAGATTCTGTTACTATCTCGATGTCTGATGAGTTTGGTTGCATAATTATTGTTCCAAGTTGAAAGTGCATTAACATAAATGTGACAGTAGTCACAAAAACATTGTGGGATTGTTTCTAACTAAAGACCCTTTGCACACTAATGACCTCTATTCATCTTTTAGCTGTTAGTGAGTCAAAGTACTGAAAACTGAAGCATGAAAGCATGAAGGAAGTTCTTTACTTAATATGCAGTGTGAAACAGTTCTCTGGTGGATTCTTCTAAATTAAAGACAGATGCAAACATCTGGTGTTAATGCCGCAATGCACAACACATTCTGCTGTATGAACTGAAATAAACCCTGGAGGTGTTAAAATATGGAGAAACAGTACCTGCTGCACAGAGGGGGAAGATAATAAATCCACTCACTGCTGCAGTGAAACTCATAGCTGTGAAACCTCTCACCTGTCACATCAGCATGTGAGGCAGATACCAAGAAGTCACGTTAGCTTGTCTTCATCTTAAAGACAAAGGCGTGGTATATGATGGTATTTCCTGCTGTGGTTAAAAAAGCTTAAACTGCTGTAAGCTGCCTTCCTTCCTCTTTGTAACATAAATATGCATGAACTGAAGCGTGGAGATAAACCCCCAAACTAAAAGGAAGAAATATCTGAAATTATAGAATTTCTTAAATTCAGAATGTTGAAACTGTGTAGAGGTGACAGAACAACGATTGAGGGCAATAGGAAAGAATCGCATTAAAAGAGGTTTTTGTTGGGCATTTACTTAGTTGCAGTTTTGTCTGGAAACTGAAATTCTGGGGTCTGGAGGACCTGCTGGTCCAGAAATGCAGTTGTGGTTTTACAATCATCCAGTAGATGGCACTGTTACACAAAAACATTAGGGCCCAAAGTGAAAGTTTCAGGATACAGCATAGTTCTGCAGGAACACACGATTGAATGAATCTGATTATGGACTGGCAAATGGAGACAACAATCTCCCTGATATCATTCTTCAGAAAACGTAATCTGATTACTATCAGATATCTATTTTATGGCCATGTAAATTTCTACCGGGCCCATCCATCCATCCATCCGTCCGTCCATCCATCCATCCATCCATCCAGTCAGTCAGTCAGCCAGTGGGTATGGAAAGTATTCAGACCCCTTTAAACAGCCATTTGCAAAAATAAAAAAAAGTTCCTTTTATTTCTCATTAATCTACACTCAGCACCCCATCTTTACAGAAAAAAACAGAAATGGAGAATTTTTTGCAAAGTTATTGGAAAAGAAAAACTGAAATATTACATGGTCAAAAGTATTCAGACCTTTTGCAGTGAGACTCATTTAACTCACAGACTTTCCATTTCTTCTGATCCTCCTTGAGATGGTTCTACTCCTTCATTGGAGTCCAGCTGTGTTAAATTAAACTGATTGGACTTGATTAGGAAAGGCACACACCTGTTTATGTAAGACCTTCCAGCTCACAGTGCATGTCAGAGCAAATCAGAATCATGAGGTGGAAGGAACTGTCCAAGGAGCTCAGAGACAGAATTGTGGCGAGGCACAGATCTGGACAAGGTTACAAAAGAATTTCTGCAGCACTAAAGGTTCCTAAGAGCACGGTAGCCTCCATAGTCCTTAAATGGAAGAAGTTTGGGATGACCAGAACTTGGGTCTAGGAAATTATGACTCACTGTTCATTTTCAACGACAATTCAATAGCAATATCTTACTAAATAATTAAGCCATTATTATTATTATTATTATTATTATTATTATTATTATTATTATTATTATTATTATTATTATTATTAGTTTATTTTTGTTGTTGTTGTTGTTTATCATCACTTTTTCTTTTTCTTGTTATTTGCTGCTGTGAATTTAGCCTTTTCTTCAATGGAGAGTATGAATAAATTTGAGGAATATGTCTGAATATGTAAAGGCTTTTCTGCCGTAGATTTCTCTGTTTTCTGCTGTCACAAATATTTATCCAATCTCCTCCACTGTAATGCTGAAGGGCAACAAGCTGCACTAATCAGACGTCGGACTGTCAGAGCTCTGGACCAATCACAACCCGCCTTGGCTTAGTTGGGCGGGCTCAAAGCGGAAGCGACGGCTACGGTCAGCAGCCATTGTTGCGCTGAGGTTCCAGGAGGACAAACCGACAGAAAATCTTCCATATCTGCGGCCCGGTGCGGACTGAAGCCATGGTGTCTCACTCTCTGGCCCTGCCGATGATCTGCTTCACCACGTTGTGGGGGCTGGTGGGGGTCGTGGCTCCGTTTTTAGTTCCTAAAGGACCCAACCGGGGGTAGGTTGTATACCTGACGCTAATTGGTCGCATTTAACAGTCATGAGAGCTTTCCGTTATTTTTTACAATGGGATTAACCTGGAGGTGCATTATTCTCTGTAATTACTTTTGAAATTATGCTTCATCCGGTCGCATAGTGTCAGTGTCCGAGCGTGTTTTGGCTCGTGATGGAGGCCGTGCGTCATCCTCCATCCATCCCAGTATTCTCCGTTCACACGTTACTGGTACCAGTAACTCAATACATGTGGCGAGATGCTCCCTGCTCTGGGAATGTTGGTTTCATGCAGACTGAGTTGAACGTGCAACATATTCTTCACTACATTTAAACAGCAGGTCTTCCTCATCATCCATATTCAGCATCATCACCCACAGATGCTCCATAGTAAAGTTACTTTTTTCATGAATATTCAGCACACACACACAACCACAATCTCACCTGTTTGTTAGCTACGTTCAGAGCTAATGCAGGAAAAAGACGTAAATAATGCGAAATCCCAGTGTTTTAGATGACAGAGGTGTGACTGATGTCTCTTTGTTTTTGTCAGTGTGATTGTCACCAGTCTCATCCTCACTGCGGTCTGCTGCTACTTGTTGTAAGTACAAACTTTCCTTATATTTGCCTTATATTTGTTTTTCTTTTTGTCCTTGGTTTCTTTACCAGGTCTTAAACACCCACCCTCGAATGATCAGTATGTTGAATCTCCTTGTGTATTTTATTTACTGTGATCTCACTATTGACTGAAAAGGGGCTAAAAGCCAGAATCGGTGATGATCCAGCAGCTGTAGAAGCTCATCCAGCAGCGGAAGCAGCAGTAATGATGAATTTCATGAATTTCCCCTTGGGGATCAATAAAGTATCTATCTATCCATCCATCTAATCAGTCTCTCTCATGCTGTGGAGGAATTTTGTTCTCTGTCATTGCTTCAGCTCATTGAGGTTTACAGAAGGTCAGAAACACAGCATCCCAGTCAGGCTCAGGCCTGTACTCTGGATCATGTCAACACCTTCTTTCTGTTGTAGATCTGCTGCTGTGTTTGGGATCATCGTCCTGTTAATGAGACAGTTTCAGCTTTAGCTGTCGGACAGACAGACTCATCTGACTCTAGAATGATCTGGTATTCAGAGGAGTTCCTGGCCTTCTCAGTGGCTGATGGTATCCAGGTCTTAAGGCTGCAGAAAAAGCCAAGATTACTCAGGTCTAGTCTGTCCAACGTTGTTCTTGAAGTCTGCTGGTTTATTCAGATGCAGTTTTACCAATCTGAGCCAGGATGCCATGTTCTTTTTTTTTCTTCTGCAACCCTTCCAAACTAGCCATACAAGCTGAGTCTTTTTCTAACTGGACTGTCATGAACTTCATTTAACATCCTGACGCCTGAAAAGTCCGACATGTAGCTCTGGGGGTTTTTCCACAGTCTGACCTTGAGCTGAACTTGTTGGGACGTCCACTCCTGGAAATTTGGCAGATGTCTGGAATGTTTTCCACACGTGAATAATCTTTCTCTCTGTAGACTGATGGACTCCAGATAGTTTGGAAATGACCTTGAACCCTTCCCAGATGAATGGGCAGCATCATTTGTTCTCTAAGATCGTTGCTGATGTCTTTCCTCCATGGCATTGTGTTAACACACGTGAATGCTGCAGAGCAGAAAACTGACAAAGCTTCTATTTTATAGAGAAACTCGCTCTGATCTTCCTGAGAATTAAACTGTGACACAGAATAAAAAGTATAAAGTCACTTTCACATAATGAAGCGTCAGATCTATGAGAGGTAGGATTATATCCACACCACTAGAGGGAGCTCCAGCTCTGTCTGAGGAGCCACTGGCTTTTAAAATGAGGACAATTCAAAGTTTTCATGATGGAGAACTTTAGACAGAACATCATTTCATTTTTTTTTCTCATTAAAAATAAAGCCATTAATTCATTAGAAAGTTGTACATGAATATCTGATACAGTCAGAACCAGCTGGTTAAACTGTCGGCTGGTTAATGGCTGTATTCTGCAGGTTACCACCATGTAGAAGCTTCTCTGTGCTCCCGTCCTCCAGCTGTCACACTGGTAACAACACATTTTAAGCCAACCAGCAATGAGCTGAAAAGGGGAGTAACCATGGCAACGGGGTACAGATCAGTAGAGTAGATAGGACGATGATGGATTTTTTTGGCTGATGTTCAAACTGAGAAGGTTGTACTCTGGGTAGAGGCAGCAGTGTGGGCCCTGAGTGGACACCGTACATGCCAGAAAATCCAGGCTGGAAAGAGAACAAAGTTTCTGTGAATGATGGATTAACCATGTCATATCACCATGGTGATGTTTCTCCCTTGTCCTCAGCTGGTTGGTTGCCATCCTGGCCCAGGCGAACCCGCTGTTCGGCCCTCAGCTGAAGAACGAAACTATTTGGTATCTGCGCTACTTCTGGGAGTAAACAAGGTGAGTTTGTCTCAGCATCCTTCAATCAAACATCATTGTCTCCCTGTTCCAACACACCTGACTCAAGTTGATGAGTCGTTGCATTGGCTTGATTGGCTCTATTGGATCTGTTTAGTTGGGTCAGGTGTAGAGATGTAACAATATGAAAATTTAATATCACGATTATTGTGACCAAAATGATGGCGGTTATTAGGGCTGGACAATTAATCAAATTTTGATCGTGATTTCAATTTTGCCTTCTCACGATCATAAAAACACTGTAATCGAAGAAAAACAATTAATCCTGAAGTGAACAGGAGTTATAGCGAGCAAACTGTAGGGAGTATAGAACAGGAATGCATGTAGACCGGGTTTCATTTTTATTGCTATCATCATTTTAATATCTAATTCTTATTTTATTCCTTTACTTTAGTTAAAATTTATTTCTGTTTGTGTTTTTTTTTAAGTTATATTTGAGGTTGAGTTTTTTTTTTGGGGGGGGGGGGTGTTAAATCAATGAATAACTGTATATTAATCATGATTTCAATATCAGTCAAAATAATCGTGATTGTAATTTTTTCCATAATCGTCCAGCCCTAACGGTTATCATTTTTATCGCGGTATTACAGAAATACCCCCCAGCATCTTTAAAAATATCCAAAATGGATCTAAATGTCTACTTTGTCCTTTTTAAAGGGGGAAAGATATCAAGAGAACTGTCAACCTTTGTGCCTTCATTGCCTTCTGCGAGGGCTGAACGATTTTGGGAAAAAATCTAATTGCGATTTTTCTTTACCGATATTGCAATTTCGATTTAAAATTTTTTTTTTTTTTTCTTCCACGTTTTCCATGCAGAATATCCCCATGAAATACAGGGAAGCAATCAGTTCAGTGTAACAAAAACATAATTAAACCAATTAATCCTTCCAGAAGGCAAGAACTTACAAGGTTAACTTCCTTTTTTTTTTTCAACCTGGACCTTATTTCTTGGAGTTTATATGTGCATTTACTTACCGCATGGTCTTTAGAGTGCAGAGAAGCCCCCCAATAAACTAATGGAGACTCACAGGACAATAGTACTCGTTCATTTGTTCATTCTACTTAAAGTATTGGTGATCACTCTGTGATGATGCTTTAAATGTTGAAACAAGTTTGTTGTGTTGCCACGTGAAGGAGCAATTTTTGCTAAGCAAGTTCGGCACAATACCTGATGCTGTTTTATCATTTTTCAGGAAACCAAAATAGTCCCACACAGCTAATGTGCTGTTTTTCTTTGGGACTAAGATATCTGCAGAAGCGTCACTTTCAGTAACGGTTCTGAACCTGGCGCCGTTGCTCTGTAACTTCAGGGAACTGATTCTGAATATGTGCGACTTGCGCTGCTTACTTCACGTGACCAGATGATGTGGGAAAATTGCATGAAGGCGTGATTACAATATCGTGCTAATTAAAATTGAAATTTGATTGCAAATGTAATTGGTTGTTCAGCTCTACCTTCCGCCATGTTTTCATAAATTAAACATTGCAAACTCCGACTGCTGTTGCTTTTCCAGCCAATTAGCAGCGTCACTGGGAGTTTTTCAAAGTGCAGTAATCAGTCACGGTTTTAACAAAATTTGAAAAGGCATTACTAATCATTAGGAATTTTATCACGGTTAACCATTTTATCAGTAATCGTTACATCCCTGGTCAGGTCAGGTGTGTTGGAGACATGGAAACCTGCAGGACTGCATCCCTCATAGTACCAAACTGAGTAGCACTGCTTTAATTTAATTCAAAGCTTTTTTTTTTATTTCTGTCTGCTGCAGGACTCTTGAATATGACGTCCCTCATCATTCCTTTTCTCTGGTTTGTTGGACTTTATTTAAACTTCTAACCATCACACACCTCCAGTCTGCAGATGAGCTGGATTATGTCATAAGTTGCAATATTTTGCAGCCCAAAACTCATCAGCTTTTTTTGAAACAAGGGAAACAATCTGAATGCTGTACAGTTTCTGGATCTCAGATGTAGAGTTTATCATGAGACGCATGCTGCTGGCGGTCCCTCAGCCACCGGGATGAAGACGAGGAGAGGGGAAACCCCGGCATCGTGTGTCAGACGTAGATATTAACCTTCATTTTGAAAATGTGCAATGGTGTATTTGACTTTGTGTTGTTTGTGTGTCATCAGGGAACATGAATTATTTATTTTGGCTTGTGGGGGGGGGGGGGGGGTGAGCTGGTTGTAATCACCCCACCGTCCTCGCCGTCTGGTTATGTAACTCTTATTATCTGTGATGTAACTCTGTGTGTGAAGGCTCCATCGGTGTGGGCGTAGGTGAAGAGCCATTCCCTCCACTTCAAACCACTTCAGCATGAAACTCCCTCCCACACTCCGTGGAGGTCCTCGTTGCCATGGTGATCTCATTACTCAGTTAAGTTCTTCTGCACTCGACCCCTCCTGGTGAAATCCTGTCCGTTCTGGTTCTGTGCAGACGCTCTGCAGCTCGTGGAGCTGTTGTCTTCATGACTCCTTCCTGGGCTCAGTGATGGTGAGATCTCTACCATCCATGTGTTCCTGAGGAGGTCTGGGGTCCTCCTCCTGCTCCCGCAGGAGCAGCTCCGAGCTCATTATCGCTGCGTCCGTTCATGATCTGCTCAGTGAAGCCAGCAGGGCTTCATCATCTGACTGATGATTTTCATTCCAAAGATTCAGATCTTTCTGCCGGTAAAACTTCCCCGACGAGGCCGGAAAAGGTTTGTTTACCCCCACATTCCCACATCTGCCTCGTATAGCTTGCAGGTGTGTTATTCTGACACACCCGAGTCCTCCTGATGCGGGAAGAGTCTAAGCTTCCAGCCACAACCACAGCAACACCTCCCCTTCCTCTTCTCTTCCCATCTCCAGCCCCGACCCTGCCCTCCACACTGCTCACCCTCCCTGATCTCCAAAGCCACTTTGCGTCAGCCAAAAAGAGACAAAATCAAAATACAGCTACTTTTTAGAAAGACCAAATTGTGTTGTATCTTTTGTGTAGCCGTGGTTGTGGCTCGTTTCTCTGACCGGATCAGGAACTCGCACAGAACCAGACGGACCGGGGGGGGGGTGTTTGGGATTACGTTCCCATTCATCATGGATCACTGCAGACGGACGGTGTCACGTTTCTTGTGAATCATCCGACACCAAACGCATCACACTTCAGCTGACCCCTCCTTCTGTACTGACAGTGAACGCACCGCCACAGATCCTCAGATCTGCTGGTTCTGTTCTCCTAAATCTTGGTCCTGATAACTGGCTGTAGAGATGGAGATGTGGTGAGTCACCATGGCAACTGAAATCCAATCAGTTCCTTTTCTAAATGTTGGCTGAGATGAGATCCTGTTTGTAACCTGGTATCAGTAGTAAATGATCTGTATGAGTGGTGTCGTATGTTGGAAAAAACAATAAAATTTTTTGTCTCATACAAACTTTGAATTATTAATTTTTCCAGCATAGTAATTGAATTGAAGTTTAAAATGGGAATCCTCTGCTTCAATTTTTCTTTATTTTCATTTAAAAAGGGACACATTACATATTGATAAATATTTATAAAAAATGGAAATGTGCACAAATAGCATTGCTGCTAATTTACGAGGGACTGTTGACCCTCGGCAGGTCATCTACAACAAAAATGTGCAAACCAGTTGGAGTAAATATTATATAAAGTGCATATTTCTAGTAGGAAGGGTTGGAATGTAGTAAGAATACAAGATAAAACACGGTAAATTAAGAAAAAAATGTCACTTAAATTCAATCATGCATGATGCTATGAGTGCCGCATGCATCTACATGTAAGCGTACTGCACGTAAGCAGATGAAACGGCTGCAGAGCATCTAGCTGTGATCCGTCTCAACAGGATGTTGTAACTGCGCAAGGAACTCAAAAACAATCTCAAAAATCACTTTGTTTTTCTCATTTCACACACAGTTGTTTGTCCATTTACAGAAACTGCTGTAAAAATAGTGGCAGCTGCCATATATGTGGACCCACAGCAAGTAGAAGTGATTCATTCTGAGTGAATAAAAACAGAGCAGTTAATGATTAAAGAGCAAAAGATAGAGTTTATAATTATTTAGTAAAGGTTTTGTCATTGACCAAAAGCTGGATAATTTGTGCTATAATGAATGTCTGTGAACCAAACCTGCAGAAACTAAACAAAAATGTTTTCAGAAAATGTTTGATGTGTATATTTATAATAAAATAGCCTCACAGACATGGTTTACTTCACAACGTTCTTTAATTTGTCATCATAGAAAATGTCAACGCACATTTTGAACCAAGAAATTCCCAGAAAGAATGTTGTTGAAAGTTTGAAAACTGAACAGAAGACTGGTGGGGTCCGGTCCATAGGTCCAATCCAGCTGCAGGGCTGCTTTCTGGGACTAAATGAAGTCAAAATGGGGCCACCTAGAGGCCAAACTACAACTATTCTTACTGGTAACTAGCACCATCTAAGGCCAATGATGTTTTTGCTTTTGCTTTTTAAAAAAATAATACAACATGGGTCTTACCACAATATATTTAGTGGATACAACTTATTTTTCATTCAACTGGTATTGATGTTAACCTTAGATAAGTCCAATGAACTCTGAAGTAGATGAAGTTGAATAATTTAGGTTTAATGTGATGTAAACAAGATGAGTGTTAATAAATCTGTTCACTAATGTCAACAAGTTAGAGGGAATTCATGGGTACAAATTTGTACCTTTACTAATTGAGCTTAGTACTGGTCATTAACGAGTACTTTTTATTTTATTTGATAGATCAATAATCAGATAAAAAAGTTTCCAATGATTTCAGTGAGATGAGAAAAAACTGAGAAAAAAATCGAACATCACATCCATTTTCCAATCATCCAAACTAAAATGTGTAAAAGTTTGTTATACAACACAAACTGAATAAAATGCAACACGCACACAAGGACAATGTTACAACACAGCTCACAGACTTACACATACACCTATCTGGCATAACAGTTAAAACCAAGGGAACAATATTTATTCTAACGACATCTCACGAGGTCTTGTTCCATTAGCATTGGTCCAGCATGTAGAAAAGTCCCTGTTATTCTGGAAGAACTTCATATCCCAGCATTCCTTTCAGAGTCATGTGACTACGGTGCAGCTGCTGCTGCTGCAGACTGACTTGCTTTGAAGCTGCTTATAATATGTCTGGTTTTAAGTTGTTGGTTAAGTTACCAAGCTGTCAGAAACATTGTAATTAGCGACATGTTGGCTAATACCTGCTAGTATCTGATATCTGGCAGCCAGATGTCCAAAATGAACTCCTCTGGCTGAGTTAAGGCTATTTTGGGATCTTTGTTCTTGAGGCAGAATGTAGTTGTTTCTCCCAAAATATAAGCGATACTTTGAGAGATTCAACCTCACAGCTGTCTGCGTAAATCAGTATCCGTTGAAATCAGAAATTCAGAGTTGGACAATATTGGTGTATTGGTTTAAAAAAAAAAAAAAAAAAAAGCCAATATTGAACTTCCTATTCATGACTAATTAAATCCATCTTTTACCTCATTGATGATCTCCAGCTCCAGTTTTCCCGCTGGGAGGAAACAGAGTCTCGGGAGAACATGTTTTGGTCTTCATATTGACTCCAGTTTCAGTGTGAAGAGAATGTGTTTTAGACATAAAATACAATTTACCTGTTAGAACAATAATGATGATGATGATGAAGTATGCATATGCTGACAGTACTACATGATTGCGCTCTAGGAGCCTATTCCTGTTTGAACGTGTTATCCAGCAGCTGCTGGTCGATATTGGATATTATTTTAGCTAAAACCATATCCACACCAACTTTCTGTTGCTAAGCAACTACTATTGAAACGTTATCACTGGCTTTAAGGAAATCAGGCAAATCAGTTATAACACAAGCCTATCTGTGTAAATGCCGTGTTAAACTAGTAAACTCGTGTGTAAAACAAGTAAAACTAGCCTTGTATGACAAATTTTGCATTACACATTGAGGAACTTGTTTCTTGCAGCTGCAGAATGATATACTTTGCTTCCGGGTGGTAGTGTTGCTACCTTTGTCAGTGTATTCTGGTTCATAGAGATATGGTGACAGTTAGTTTGATGAAAAAAGTTCAAAATCATCTTCAAAATCCAACATACCCTCATACTTTTCAGACGTGGCCGTAGCTTTGACTGTATATTTGTGTAATCAAATTCCTTCATGCACGTAGCAGTAGATGATATTACTCCGCTGCCAAATACAGGGAGTAAAACTGTGTGAAGTGTCTCAGCAGCAACAATCAAAACGCAACAAAATGCAGGTTAGTTTATTGTAACATTATTCTATTAACACAGATACTCTTAAGTTGTAAATGATTTGCCTTGGATGTTCTGTGGAGTGGTTAAGATTGTTTTTAATGACAGGCTAGCAGATTCCTATTGACTCACACTAGCATTAGCATCGGCGGCCTCCTGGAACTAGAATAACAGAATGAAATATGTTGAAAATGTCTCCAGTGATAAGTAGTATCCTGGTTCAGTCAAAAATGAGGCCTTATTCTAAAATTCTGGAGTTGTTGCCCCCCAAAATGGAACTTTTTCTTAAAGCTAGAGTCTGAAGTCCCTCCACTGTTTCTGTTTGCAAACAACAGTATTAAACTGAGCGCTCCTCCCTCTCAAGTCTTAATGTTTATTTTCACTGGGGGAACTTTGGACTATACCTTTAACTTGAATGAGTTAACTGAACAGGAATGATTTGAATTGAAGGGGGTTTAAGTCGGTTATTTTTTAAAAGAAAAAAAAACTTTTAAAAAAGGGGAAATGAAAGCCAATAACTTGTTTTATTTCTGTGAGTGGTGAATATTTATACTGTAAATGTGGGTGTTTACAGTGAAGGTAACTTCTGTCATGGCGAGTAGACACAGACGTCCTGATTCTGCAGACAGCTGTGCAGGATCAGATCAGATAGTCTGAGGTGACCTCATTCTTTCCATTTCAACCACAGCAGCATCTAGAGGCTTATGTAAGCTTTTAAATGTATTTATTATTTCTTTGTGTCCTCTATGTGTTATGTTGGGTCCACTACTAATCCAAACTGCTGCCCATCTAGGACCAGGATGTGGAAAAGAGATTTTAAATGTCTGGAGTTTTTATTTCCCGGTTAAATTAATTATGAGGACCTAAAATCTAACAGTTTTTACATAACTTTTTCCGTCATGTGATTATATATCTGCTGCACTTCATTACTGCTAAAACTTGAAACCAAATCGACTGATTATGAGAAGGCATACTTACAGATGTTCATGCAGCCTGCAGGCCTGCACATATGGGCTTCAGTTAGCAGACACAAATAAACACAAACAACCCACATTTCTCCTTAATATTCAGAATATGTAGCTTAATGTGCTCATGCAGCATGACAACCTACTTTCCTCTGAGAGTGCATTAAGATTTAACAACCTTTCTGCAAGCAGCCATATGAGCTGACCTATATAACACCGGCTGTATAATAGATGGGTTATGTTTCATCATAACAGAGCTGATGCAAGTTTGCTGATCCATTTTTTAATTCCTGATACATATTTTTTTCTGAAGGCTACATTCTGTAAAAATATGTCAGTTAAATTCAGTAAAAAAAAAAGAAACCACATGAACATCGTCCTATTTTAACATTGGTTTGTCTCAAATCAGGGATGGAGCCAGATGGGGACGGGTGTTAAGAGACAGAAACATCTTTCCTGCATGGATCACCAAAGTCTCTACACCAATATTACTTCACCAGTATCTCTACAGAAGTCTAACATATATATGTATATACTGTGTATATATATATATATATATATATATATATATATATATATGCCAAATATATTACCCCTCCCCACTATAGAGAACTAATTTGGTGTTATAATAGTTTTTATATGTCTAAATAATGTTGTAGTCAAGACCACACCATCAAGACCAAGACTTTTCTGAGACCAAGACATTGTACAAGACTGGGTGATGTCTTGGTCTTGGTACTTGGTCTCATGGTGCGTTCCAGTTGTCTCAGGAATCTGAGCAGACCCGAGTTGGTGAGGTCATTACCAGGTATTTTGTGTTACAGTTGCACCAACTCAGGAAATAATAGACATCTCCAAAACAGTCTATTTGTGAGTTAGAACAACAAGAAATTAACAAATTTCTAGCTATAACACTAACACAAACGTTATAACAATGTTACCATGACAACAGCAGCCAATTTCAGTGTGTGTGTTTAATAAACAACACATATTTATGCTGCGTTTAAAGAAAAAAAGACAGCCGTGAGACAGCAAAGTTCAATCACATCAACTCGATGCCGTTTACATTTGAAACTTATGAACAGAAAATATCTGATATAGAAGTTTAATAAACAACAATGGTACTGGACGCAACCATCTTTAAATCTACAATCTCATGGTCCTGTGCAAATTATTAGCTCATATCTCGGAAAAAGGAGTTTATGATATCACTTCCTCAGAAAATTACCTCGGAAAAATGAGTTCCGAGACAACTGGAACACTCTATCAGTAATGTCTTGGTTGTAGTACTTGGTCTCAATAAAGTATTGGTCTTGGTGGTGTGGTCCACAACACTATGTCTAATTTCCAACACAGAAGTAAAACGTCTCACTGCACCGAACCACCAAAGCCCTCGGCGTGTGGGTACGCCCATTTCATGACATCACCCTGGAACCAGCATCTCAGCTTGGTCTCATGTGGTGGCATATATATTTACTTTAAAGTAGCTAAATTATATTAACACAACTTTACAGTAGGATAGCAAGCGAATTGGTTTTACTTACTGGCATTGCCTGTCCGTGAGGTTTTTTTATCGCGGGAATTGAGCCAGGTTTCAGAAGTATTGCCTGAGAAAAGCCACTATGGTACTGTCCAAGTCTCAAGAAGCTATCAGGAGTGAAGTGAAGTTCATACAAAGACATTCCCACTAAATATCAAACATCAGAGATAGATATGCAGGTCATGTCTATTTTGTGTCTGTTGGTCCAAAATCAATTCTAGATGCCAACACAACGTGCAAACTAAGTCCGATTTTTAGATGTCTAACCATGATCCTACGTGAATGTAGATAAGCAGTTTAACATTTGAACATCAGACTAAGTCATTTTTTTGGAGGTCATAAATATAATTACAACTAAAGATGCTTCTCTTTCATCTACTTTTGGTGAATGTAGCCTTGGCCAGGAAGAGTTGATGTCATCAGGCAGTATACAACGATCACTGGATGTTTCAACCCTGAATCGCAACACCCTCAACATTGGTGGGTCGGCAGTGGTGGCCAAATCACTGCCCATCAACTCCTCCTGGCTTCCAGCTAAGCTCCTCTCTCCTGTTCCATAACCAGCAAGAGGCTCTCTCTGCTGCCTCCCCCATCCTGAGAACTGCTGCCTTTCTCTCCCTCCCCATCACCCCAGTTGCTGTGAGCCTCCTCCACATTGACCGGCCATGGAATCCTCTACAGCCAACCTCGACTGGGAAGAGCCATGCCTGCCATCCTTTCTCCCTGCAGTCATGCAAGACATCCTGGTATTTGTTTGTTTTTTTCTCTCAAACGCCTGCTCACAACCGTCTTCCCATTGAATTGGTCTTGACTACAACACTCCATGGGTTCAATGAGGATTATCTTTTTTGCCTCTTGAGATCACAGTAACACATGTGGCTTCAGGGTTGTCTGGACGACTTGGGGGAGTTGCAGTCTTCCCCCCAGGTCTACCTTCATTTCCCATGATTGAGCCTTTTGCAGCACATTGCTTCTTGTTGTTGCTGTGGTTGGTGGCTTTTGGTCCTCCCTTACGAAGCTAATTGATTGTATTGATCTCCCATGTGGTTGGCGTTTCTTGAGTCTCTCCTGCTCCAGGATGTCAGCAAGTCCTGAGCACCTTATCGTGGCGCCATCTGAACCTACTTTGGGCAAGTGCTGTCTTGCACCCTGATAGGACGTGTACCAAGATACCCCTCTACCCACAGAGCTTGCACAAAGGGGTCTTGTCTAATACCCCACTTGTGAAAAAACTGCTTCATTTCATCAG
>JALJCO010011783.1:0-196670 GCA_023101725.1 Atherinomorus stipes
TAAAGGAGCAATGAGTGAAAAGTCATTATTTTCACATTTAAGAAATTAAAAAATCTTTATGTACAGAACTAGACATGTATTTTCATCTGGAATATAGCATGACGTCACACAGCGCCTCCCTGTGTTGATCTCCAGCTCAGTGTTTACATTGCCGGTCCGGCCGCGCATGCATGTACGTCCATGTACGTGGACGCGCACACGCACCTCCTTCCTTATAAACAGCCACCACCAGGGCGGCGCAATGACGCGGAGTGAACAAGCAAATTGGCGGAGACTGAACCCAGCCGTTAGAAGCGTTCAGCTGGAGACGAGCAGGAGCCGATATTACCTCCACAGAAACAATATTACCTCCACAGAAACAATATTACCTCCACAGAAACAACCGTCTTTGCCCCCCAAAAGTCGTTGGACAAGGAAAGAGACAAAACAGGGATCATATTTCCAAGGCGGAGAGCACTGCGACAGAACAGGACTTCAGTTTGATTCAGAGCTGCTCTTCTCCTGAACAGGTAGGTAACAACATGATGTCAGATGTTTGTTTTTGTTCGTGTTGCAGTAATGTTAGGCACATGTTGCAATGTTTATTCAATACAGTGTAGTGTTACAGTCCTGGTGTGGGTAACTGTCGGAGTTTGAACCGCAGTCGGTCACTCTTTACTGTTGTAATGTGAGTAGCAGGCAGTCCAGCTAACGCTAGCATGCTAGTAGATTGTGAGGTTTCAACCTGGATCCGTCAGCACCTCTAGCAGAGTCAGCTGCGACCAGCTACTAGATCCTCGGCTATTCAGGCCTTTTTCGCCTTTTTGTTCCGGTGTTTTTAAAATAAAAAGGTGAAATTTGATTTTGATAGCAACTTCAAGTGCTCAGATCTGATTACTCTAAATATTACACTGGGTTTACTGGGAGGCTGAACGGAGGAAAGTGCTGACTGGAAGCTGCACCAGTTCTTCATAAAACTGTCTTGATGTGAAGGACAAAA
Organism: Atherinomorus stipes; assembly: GCA_023101725.1. NCBI lineage: Eukaryota > Metazoa > Chordata > Actinopteri > Atheriniformes > Atherinidae > Atherinomorus > Atherinomorus stipes. The sequence goes on from JALJCO010011783.1 coordinate 980, forward strand.
GATTTTGTCATTTCATAAGTTCCCAGCATCTAACTTCATGAAGCTTGTTACCAGCAAACCTGCTCCATCACTGATCATACAGTATATATATATGCTCATATTATACATGATCATATATAATCTTACATAGATCATATTATATATGGTCTATGTAAGATATTATATATGATCGTGTGTAATATGATTTATGATCATGTTTTATTATAAATGACAAACATATCTAAATGTGTGTATCCCTTACAGATCACCTGACCTGGAGGTGAGCAGAGCCACATTCTCATACATGCCAGCAGCGCTGCAGTTCTTCACCTCTGGTTTGAGGCCAGACTTCTTGCTGCTTTGGATCATAACTTTCATCTCCAGAGACCATCACCGATCAAAAGATGTAGAGAAAGATGTGAGTGGTGTTTTCTCACTATGGCATTTATAGTTCATTGTATAATTTTTTATTTTGTATACTAAAGAACAGAAACATTGCAGCCATAATGTTGTTTAGAACTAACTGAACCTCAAATGTATTTTTGAAATAACAGTTGTTTTTTGCCCAGATACAAGAGGCTCTACAAAGCACATGCCAGGCAGTGATGTGTGCACTAAACTCCCCAAACTTCTGGATCTATCTGGGAACTGCAGAACAAGACTGTGGAGAAGAGACCGGCTTCAGGTGAGAGGAGTCGTTTAGAAGAACGCAGCACCTTGACCCCAGAAGACCTGGCCCACTTCCACCCATTCCACCACGGCTGAACTGGCAAAGCAGCATCTCAGAAGAGGTGATTATAATTCTGAAGCTAGTTGCAAATCCATTTATTTTAATGCCTCTGACTAATTTCATTGTCTCACTGCACAGATGCTGTTTGAAGACAGAAACTGCTGCCTGGACCTTCATCACCTGTCAGATGAAAATGTCACAAAAATAAAAATGATGTAAAATCACTGTATTGTAGTTTTACTTATCACTTACCTCTAATTCAAATTTTAAAAATCTTGGAGCAAATAATTCATCACGAAGATGACAAAACTACACTACTCACAAAAAGTTAAGAAAATTTGGCTTTTTGTATGATGTCAGAATTAATCTAAAATCCACTACAACCTTTCCAGGTGAACTGAATTGAACTTTCTCTAAACTTTTCAATGCACATGTACATTGTTCAATGGTTAAATATTTATTCTGCATCATTCTGTTCTCAAAAAAACAAAAATTGAATATCCCTACTTTTTTGTGAGTAGTGTAAATGCTGAAAATCAGATTATAAAGATTTTTCTCAAACTCCTGTTGGCTTTGTAAGTTTCCAAAAAAAAAAATCAGTGTAATTGTTCCCACTATACTATATAGTTTAGCTCTTTACTGTGCTCTGCATGGAAACCTTTTGTCTAACAACGGCTTATAAAAGGAAGAAGGTTTTTATAATTTCACTTGAATGAAAATGATCCACACAATCATGTTAATCTATTTATTTACAAAAAAGAACACTTTAATGTGAAGCTTTTACATATTTAAAATGTCTCAGTTGTGCAAGACTGAGCCTGAATTTCTTCATGACCAGATGATGCCGGCATGAGTTGCAGCATCAGAGCAGGAAAGGGACAAAGATGCTGGTTTGCTGCTCCTGACCACAGCACTTCCTGCACGTCTGTGGGCATTTCCCTGCAGTTTCACGGTGCTCCTTGAACCCCTGCAGATGCTGGAGCACGATGACGACCCTGATGCACCATCACAGCATCAAAAACCAGTCCAGGCTGTCCCTCAGAGTCCCTGACCCAAACTCTCCTCTCATCCAGGGACAACTGCTGAAGCTGCCTCTGCAAAATATGTATAAAAATATTCTATAAATCATGTTTTAGCCACAACACGTTGACATTTGTATAATTTAATCCAGACCGTTACAAAGAAGACGTCCTACATTGAGGCACGGTTCATACCTCTGTTTCCTGGCAGCACACAGGACATCCAGACTCTGCTGCTCCAGCTTCCCTCCACCCTCTGTCCAGGCTAAACCTCCAGACTTTCCCTCTTCCATTCGCGATTGCCAGCCTCAGCAGACAGGACGCTGGTGCCTGGCTTAGTAATCAGATAAGAATAAGATGTCATCTAGCGCCAGATGAACGTGGTTTTGATAAAAACAAAATCAGTTCTCGGCTGAGTCCACATAACTGCAGAACCCACGTAGCTCACGTCTTTGCTCGTGTTTACAGAGCAGCGTTAGCAAACGCTGTGAGTGATTATTAGTTATGAATAGGCTAAAATTAGACACTGAGTGGGTGTACAGACGTAACCCTCATTTTTAATCGAATAGTTGCACTATCCACAACATTACTTTTCAAATAATTTGGGTTTTACTTCCATAAAAAATGGAGTTATATACAGTTATAAAAGTTACATACAGTCGTTATATTGTACATTTGTTACTGTGTACTGCTTGCCAACACTATTAGCATCGTTTGATGCTAATTATGAGGCGAAATCAATGGCGTGATAATTACTTACGGACTAAACTATAACCTATAACTTGCCAAAATAAAATAACATCGGCATTATAAAGTTAGCAGTTACTCACTTCGTCACTCGTCATCTTCCAAAACATCCGGCGTTTTGTTGTGATAATGTTCCTGTTTCGGCAGACATTCCTTTGCTGATTAGGGGAGAGTGAGGGTGAGGGTGGAGGGGGCGGGCGTAAGAGACTGTCAATCATGGCACACTTTGTTTTGGTCTCAGCACAGTGCTCACCAGCCCACCTAGCGGTGAAAAAAATCGCTTTTAGCTCCTTTAAAGATTTGAGTTTTGGGAAACTATCTGCGAGCATTTGCAACAGAACATTTAAATAAATGTAAAACATACTGTATACATGTAAATGATCAGTATGATGGTGGAGTTGCAGGTCTTCATCCATCCATCTGTAAAATGGCTGCATGCACATTTAAAGCCTGAGTTGCTAATCCTGTTCAGAAACACTTGGTTATACTGGGTGAAATGGTCCTTCCATCCTGACAGTAGTCAATCCATCATGTATTCATAAAAAGGAATGAAAAAGTCAGACCTCTGTGAGAGCTGCAGTTCTCTCAGTTCTCTTGTGGCTTCAATTCGAGGGTGTAGTGATAGTGGGCGAGGGCTAGTGGTAGTGAGTAAGGGCTATTGGTTGAAAGTAGGGGGAACATTGGGATTGGGCCTTAGTCTTTTATTCTCTGCAACAAGTGAATTTTTCTGTGCACCATATAATATCTTCCATCTGCATATTTGTATTGTTTCCATCTAGTTTTACCAGTAGATAATGTTTAAGAGGGCATACGTATTCCCTACTTCTTTGACTTGAAGTTTAATTGTGGAGAGGATTTCCTCTCATGAGAACAAGAAGCTGATTTCTAGATATAACTTTGATGATTCAACCTCTAACTGTTTACTATTTAAAGAAAACATCAAATTTTTGATGCAAAATACTGAATTTAATATTTGGCTTTCATGTTTCTGTATTTTACAGATTTATGCATTATTAAAAGAAATATTTCATAAAATTGTCAAAGGTGCATTTTTAACTCAGTGAGGCATGCGTGTGAGAACAAGGTTCAGCCAGAGTACTCGGCTAAAATTGCGCTCGCGAAGGAAACAGGTCTAATCTAATGGAGCTGCTTCTCTTTCAATCTATCGTTCCATTTTTCCCCAAATACTCCATCCCTAACACAATTCCAGTAAAACCTTTTAACCCTGTTGACATATTTCTGACCTGCTCTCCCCTCTCCACCCTTATTTGACCTCTCTCCTTGCTTCCAATCTGTTGCACAGATGCTTTAAGGAAAACATAAGTTATGTACTGTAAGTCAGTTCAGTTCATGAAAATTCTTCCCTCCTTTACTAATTAGCTTCTGTCTGTCTCTGAATTCTTCCATCTTTCCCTCTCGTCATTGCCTCGTTTATCTTTTATATGGATGGAGAGGCAGGTTGTATCTTCTGTGGAGCTGTGGCTCTTTGGAGAGAACAATGGGAACAGGAATCAGTTCGGCGGTACATAATTTATCACGACATGGCTCGTGTGCGCCTGTAAAACACCCTCCCCTCTATTTCTCCTGTTCCTACGTTTCATTTACAGCCATTGCGCTGCTGTATCTTCGTGTATACTGTAGTTGTTTTTGCAGACCTCAGCATGCAATCACAATTTATAACATGATGCAGTGCTACATAAAACAGAGGAAATAAACACACAGTGTCAGTTGTACTTATGAATTCGTACTGATAAAACAAACATTTGTTTTGTTTGGCTCTTATGTCAAAGAAAAAAGGAGAGGATGTAGTGAGGATATGTTGCAGGAATCCTTTCCAGCATTAAATATTCCATCTGAAGCTGCAGTAGCTACTGGGAACAGCTAACACTTCATCTGGAACACTGTATGGTGCACTGTGGACACCTCACAGGAAGCTAGAAAAAGATTTTTCTTTTAAATTAAGACTAAAATTTCCCATCTTGGGTTTTGTAAGCTCACATTAAGATTAGTTTGTTGTCTTTGGTGGAAGTAATTGCTTTAGTATTGATGAAATCAGTTGTTTTTCTCTTTGTGCCATTGTGAGCATTTGTTTTTCTGTCTCTTTGTGTTTATTCCCATCATTCCCCCTTTGTCAATATGAAAACACAAGCTGCTTGTTTTCAGAATGTCTCTTTGAATGTGAAATGATGGGGCGATAACGTGGTGGCTGCTTCAACTTTATTCCTTTTTCCTGTTATTTTACTGCTGCGCCACTTAAGTGACTCTTGGGATTTGGCTTCTTTGGGATGAAGGTGAGATATTTGCTAAGACATGATTATATATGATTTGTGGCTTTTTAGCAACCTCCATGCTTCATTCATCTTTTTATTCATGTTTCTTAAAGAAATCACTCCCTGCACCTGATGCATTCTTGATCTTTTTTCCCTCTTTTCAGCTTACTGACGATATTTACACTTTCCAGACAAAACTAAATTAATACACCCTGGCAACGATGCTGTTGCTACAGCTAAAAAATTAGGTGCATATTTGAAAGGAGGAAATATTTTATTTACCTGCTCTGCACCTGCAGCTACAGATTTTAGCCTTATACCACTAAACAATGAGAAAACGAATCTGGGTCAGGATTGGCCTCTGTGGTGCTTTGCTTTTCCAGGAGATCACAAACCTCCACTCTGCTGCTGGAGGAGTGGAAATGGGGACAACTCTGAGGAGATAATGAGCATTACTCTGCATGTGTGTGTATGAGAGAGAGGGAGAAAATCTGTATGCATGAGTGGCGTTATTTATGAAAATACACTCTACCTCTAATGACCCAACATGAAATCTACTCCACTGATCACAAAAATTCATCATGAACTAACAAGTTAATTATTCGAAGTTGTTCCACAAGACATATAGTGTTACACATGGTGCATGCTAACATGGCAGCTTAAATAGATGCCACAACAGCAGCTGCTGTTGCAATAACACTGACAATCATTGGAAATGTCACAGCTATCAGCCATGTAATCCTTCCTGTATCTCATTTGTAGCAATCCCAGCCTCAGATGGAGCAGACTCAATAAGGTGTATGCAGAGATTCAAGTTAGCGTTGGGGAGCGTGAGATCTCTCATTTCGATTCCGTCAGGCCATTACTGAGGTATATGGAGGGACTCTGATCCATTAAAGCAACACAGCTAAGGGTTGAGGGCTATAATTACACACTAATTTAGCCGCCCATCCAGAATAGAACAGGGGAAGAGGTGGGAAAAGCAGACAAATAGTGGAAAGGGAAGATTATGGAGAGCCATGCGCAGATGTAAAGGTGACACATGAAGAGTTTTGGTTTAGAATATTGTGGGAGGCAAGATGAGAAAATGAAATCGTGCTTTGCATTTCAGGGGATCAAAAAGGTGAGAAAAGTGAGAACTAAAGCAACCTGAATATCATGGGCTCACAGCAAAAAAAAAAAGAAAAATGCAGTATGGTTGTGTCTCAAAACAAGTGTGCTGGTAGCTAGCTACGACCTAGCTACCAGCAAGTTGACCTAGTTTTTCTAAATAAGTTTATAGCCAAATAAGGTTGTAGCCAATCAAAAATGAAGTCAACTTGGTCTCCGGGCAGATCATATCATTACTGTACCCAACCCTTTTACTGAGGAGGGAAATCTGGCATGTCAAATATAACCCCCCCCCCCCCCCCCCCTAGAAAAAGTGACATTATTTTTCTTTGGAAAATCGACATATGCAGCAGTATCAGCAACATGAAATAGTTTACACTGCTATCCTTTAAAGTCCAGGTTGAGGTGTCGTAGCCTTTTTCTTTTCTCTTAATATGTATTATTTATTTATTATTCACAGAACAATGAAAGGAAACAAAACTTTTACTCTTACAGTAATAAAACAACAACATTGGCATTATCTCTGTGAGAGAAGTAGATTTTGACACTGAGATGAACCAAACACACCAAAAACAAGCGATTTGTGATAGTTTTTCAAGTTTTAAATTTACAATTGTTTTATAATTCCAGACACAAAACTATCACTGGTTCCATTTAAATAATGTGAATTATGCATTAAAGCAGGCAGAGGCTGATTTTATGCATTTAAGGGCCTTGTTACGGCAGGGAAACAATTTAATTTAGCCTTTAATGTATGACGTTTCTGACAGTTTTCTGGCATTATTGATCAGTGATACCAATGTTGGAATCGGTACTATCGCTATATGGGTCAATCACCATGACATGATGAAATGACAATATTCTTGGTACTCAAGATTACCCATAATATTATCTTTTTTTTCTGCTTTTGGTGCCATGCATTCATTTTTATTTATGATTTAATGCGGATCATCTACCTGCAGCTACCTGTGGTTCTTTTGCTTTAAAAAATAAAAGTAGTGAGCTGAACCAACAGTAACACATAACACTATCTTTTCCTCCACTAGGTTTCTTATTTTGAGCTTCTCATTTAAGATGTATCACACTCAGAATGACAGCTGAGCTTTGAAGTATACGATAACTATCAGAGAGGACTAATAGTTCATCAGAGCTTCACATTTTATGTGTGCGGAGAGTCTCATAAAAAATGGATGTATGATCAAGCAGTTAGACAGCCTGAGACTCGTGGGTGATGTCATCTGCAATAAGCCGGAGAGCTAAATATAGAAAGACTGATCAGTGGGCAATAAGAGCCCTTCACAGCTCAGGGGTCACACAGCCAGGAGGTGTCAGGCTGATTGTTGGACAAACCTACTCAGCTCTGCAGCAGTCGCGCCATGGTTAACTTGACCAGTCACATCTGTGACAGGAGGTCTCTGTTGAGGTTAACTAGATTCAGATCCATGGCAGCTTCGGCGTCTGTCGCTGCCTGGTGTATTTTATCTGAGAATGTTAGCAGGGAACTGAGTGATTTCCTCTCCTCAATAACCAAAACGCTCCAATCTTATTTTCTTTATTCACTTGCTGCCAGACGATTATCTTTTGGTGTCAGTCCCTTTCTGAAACCTGTTTTTTTTTTTTTTTTTGTCCCTTTGTTTTGTTCAAAGCAGCAATTCTCCAGGGAAAGGTGCTTTTTCAGTTGTGCATACAGCTTTTCATTCATTTCTTTGTGTTGGCACTGAGTGGAATTTCCAATTTTTAATTTGATCTGTCTCTTTGGGGCTCAGGTTGTGAATGGACTCTTTGGAGGGTGCTGATATTATTTCTGGGCTACTAATTGCTCACAGTGGATAGGAGGGCGTTTATTAAAAAACTAATAGGCAGCTGTGATATCTGAGGCCTTTATTACAACTCTATTTCCAAAAAAGTAGGGACACTATTTAACCCCACCACCCAAAATTTTATTAATAACAGTAAATAGTAAAGTGAAAGTGATGCATTTCACTAATTAAATGGACTTGAGGCAAGATTAAGAAACAAAACTCGCGACTGCCATGACTGGCGCTTCAGGTAACTGCAGCCACGAGCCAAGCCATCACGGGAGCGTGCACAAACTGAAACTATAATGTTGTTTACTCACCTTTTTCTTCGTAGTTACACTTTTAGTGTCTTTCAGTTGATCTGGATCGTTTGCTAACGGCAGAAGAATCCATAACTATCGCTTACAGCTTTTGAATTTACCGTCTTCTTCCTGTATCAAAACTGCGGATTTAGCGTCATTTGACGTCACGTCCGCAGGGCAGCGCGGGAAATTCGGACACCGAATTGCAGCGCATTTTGCAGCACACAGCCTGTTCAAGGCAACGGAGAGAAACGTGGGTGGAAACGTTCTTTTTGGTATTTAGTGCTTCATCACCCAACTGGACATGCATGTTTGTTTGTTTTTAAATTCCTGCCTCTAGTCCCTTTAAGGAATGATATTAACTAATCTTAAAGGAATATTTCACCCTCAGAATGATTTAGCTTTATTTTCCACTTACCCTGGTGGTGAGCAAGACTCTGGACCACTTTTTTAATATGTCAAATGCAGCCGGAGATCAGGACGACTTCTCGATTCCCCCCAATGGAGTTTGCCAGGGTCCGAGCCAAAAAGGTCCATAAAAGTCCACAAAAAATTGTCAATATTCCTCCATACTGCTCGTCCCATGTAATCCAAGTGTCCTGAGTGGGTAGCGTCCAGAATTTACTTGAAACTACGCCATTTAGTATATTTTTAGTCTAAACAGTATGGGAATATAAATTTTTGGGACTTTTATGGACTTTTGCGGGCTGGAAATAGGGGGAAAGGAGGTTATAAAATAAAAAAAGGAGTAGAAAAGGAAATAAAATAATGAGAAAATATAAGAGAGAGAGAAGGGGAAAAAAGAAAAAAAAAAAAAAAGATGAAAAAAAAAAAAAAAAAGAAGAAGAAGAAAAATTGGGGGGGGGGGGAATGAAAAATAAAAAAAAAAAAAAAATTTTTTTTTTTTTTTTTTTATAAAAAGAAAATTCTAAAAGATAATATTTAATTATTTTTTTTTTAAAAAAAATAAAAATAAAAAATTTTTTTTTTTTTTTTTTAAATAATTTAAATTTTTTTACATTTTTATATAATAGAAAAATTACAAAATTAAAAAAAACCCCCGCCCGCTCCTCCGCCCCCCCCTCCTCCACCCCCCCCCCCCCTCTTCTCGAAACCCCAACCTCCCCCCCTCCCCGCCCCCCAAAAAAAAAGAGAAGAAAAAAGAGAAAAAAAAAAAAAAAATAATACAAAAGGAAGAGTTGTTATTGTTTAACAAACACACTTAAATAAAAAAAAATAAAACCAATTATAAACAATTAAAAAAAAAATTGTTAAAAAAAAAGGTTAGAGGAAGGGGAAAAGAGTGGGGGGGGGGGGGGAGGGGGGGAGAAAGGGGGGGGAGGGGGGATAAAAATTTAAAATTCATTTTCCAATCCACTTTAATCCAAAAAACATTTAAACTAATTACATGTATCTTATACTGTACACTAGTACACTGTACACTACTACACTGTTTTCAGTTTTACAGTCTTTTACTGTTGATATTTAACAGTTTTTTTACTGTAAATTTCACAAACATTTCTTACAGTGTACAATATCTGGCTTTATATATTATAACAGCAATGTTTAAAATAAAAAAGGATGCTGACAATCATGTGATAGTTTTACCAACTTTAAACATTTAGAGAATTATTTAACACAATTTGCACCAAAATCTCTGAAACAAAGACTAGTACATGTCTGTCCAGCAACTGGTCTTCTCAGTTATCAAACACTGCGTCTTGAGTCTACTTTTTTTAGACATGTTCCTGCCATGTATTTCAGCTTTTTCTCAAGAAACAGTAAAACGGTGTTTATTTTAGGTTTTTTTCTTTCTCAGAAATAAAATGTCACTAAATGTCATAATGGGCTGCATGGTGGCGTGGTGGTTAGCACCGCAGCCTCACAGTAAGAAGGTTAATGGTTTGAATCCTGGGTGGGGGGGGGGTTTGAACGGTTCCAACTGTGGCCTTCCTGGGGGGGGTTTCATGTTCTCCCCGGGATGGGGGGGTTTTCTCGGGGCTCCCGGTTCCCCCCCCCCCCAAAAAAAGGAAGTAAGGTTAATTACCCTCTAAATTCCCGGAAGGAAGGGGGGGGGGCATGGTTGTTTGTCTCTCTGGGTTGGCCCTGGAAAGTTGGGGCTTTCCCGGGGTGTCCCCCCCTCGGATGGGGGGGGGGGTTCCGGGCCCCCCGCCGAAAGGAGAATGGGAGAGAAAAGAAAACATTGCCATACCAAACTTACTTAAAGTGTCATCTATCTGCAAGTCAAAATATAGATATTTCTATATACATTAACTTAAGATTTTATTTTTAAAATTTCTCTTTTCATCAGAAATGTCACTGCAAGCGTAATGGTAATCAAATCAATTAAATTCAAATCAAATCAAATCAAATCAAATCAAATTTTATTTGTAAATAACATTTTACAGTTTTTAGGTAATGGTGCTAAACTGGTAGAGTTGGTATAAATTATCTTTTAGTAAGATAGAGCTGTACAATGTTTTTTTTTTTTTTATAAATGTAAAGTTTTTATACAAAAATCTTTAGATATCTATAAACTGCAAGCTGTTTGGTAATGACACGTAACAAGAATATCCTGCAACTTATGAGTATAAATTAGAAAAAAAACTTACAAATCCAGTAATTAAAAATTCTGTCTTCCTTCTGTCCTAACATTTCCATGAGTGGTCGTTAAAGATCTTTAAATAAACTCTACTAATCTAAAAATGCTCAATGTGGCGGTAATGAAAGCAATATTAAGGGATAGACACATTTATTTTTTAAAAAATGGATTTGACATTTTTGTCAAATATGATAGTAAATCATTAATTTTATTGTATTTTAAGGAATTTATACCAAAAATTACACAATTTTATCATTTTTGAGTACAAAAACGAAGCACAACATATTGAAAACCTATGCCGGGACAGAGTGAAAACAGTAAAATAGCACCATAAAAATGCTTTAGCAATGTTGAAAAAAAAAAAAAAAAAAATAGCAATGTTGAAAAGACAGAAATGATCAATTTTGTACAGTCTGAACTGGTTGTTAAATAAAACATACGCATTTATATTTTTTTTCTTTAAATTAATCAGGGACATAAAAAAGCCTGAAATCAAATAAACACCCAAAATGTCTCATGTAAAACACTTTGTGACTCCTGTCTGTGAAAAGTGCTATACAAAAAAAAGTTACTTCTTACTTGACATGTTTTCTGTGTTCTAACAATTATAAAACATAGAATATTAGTTTATTGCTTTTGGAAGTCATTGCATTGTGTTTTTATGCACATTTAACTGTATCCCAACTTTCTGAATTTGACGTATTACACAAAGTGGGAGAAGAGTGGGGTCTACTTTCCGTTTTTTAACCAAAAAGTTAAGACAGAAGCAGTTTTTTTTTCATCATGTTGCAGCATTTTTTTTTTAACAATGAAAAATTAAAAGGAAATCAGGGCCAGACTCTGTAGATTTTAAAATCAAATATTCTCCCAGTCCTGTGTGATACGAGGTTTCAGCTATAATAGATCAAGGCCTCGTTTTTTTTGTTCAATAATGCACCGAATGCTGTCAGTGAGCTGGACTGCAGATTAACACATGGACTGACTTTCTGAGTGGTAGGCTACTGTGTGCTGAACAGGATTTGACATTGTTTTGCTAACAAATAAATAAGTAAAAAAATAAGAAAAGCCTTCCTAAGAATGAAAAAAAAAGATAAATGGATCTGGATATCATACAGATTCCTTTATTGTCTGTGTTTTCATACACAACAAACATTTGAGTGTAAAACAACTAAAATCAAACAGATTAAAACATAAAATATATCAAATTTCTAAAGGTAAAAGAAAAATTGACACACACAGTCCACATGCATGCAGAGCCTTACTCACACAATAGCCAATTCCAACAGACTGCATCCAGCATGTTAACTGTGCACTATAACAAGCCCTTCTCCACTTTTTCATGATTTCCAGGAAGAATTTCCCATTTGTCAAACCACTAAGTAATTTCCCAAAGACAAGTGTGTGCTTATGGTTGTTTGTTTCACTGCTTTTTTTATAAACTTTTAACTGGCATCTGTGGATGAAGCGACAAACTGACACAGGATTTCAGATGCGTTCCTGAGCTCTTGCAGGTGTTTGCTGCCTGAGGGCTTGAAGGTCATAAAAGTTAGTATTGGTTTTTAGTCTTACCCTTTGTGTGGATATTTCTCCAGAGTTTCAGATCCTTTTAACGATTTGTACTGGATCATGAAATCCCCAAATTCTGTTTAATTTTACATTGAGTAATGTTATTGTGATATTGATATATTTGCCCACAAACTCTCTCCCAGAGCAGTGAAACTCTTTACAATCTTTACTTTTCAAATACCCACTCTGCCTTGGATTTAAGGTCTTTTTCATTATTTGTACGATTTCTAAATCAATGCGTTCTGTTATTAGAAATCAAACAGCACTTTTGGTCCCTTCATTTATAGTAGCATCAGCAGCAAAACCAAACTAAGATGTTCTTCATTATTCATTATTCTTTACTTTAGATCAAACATGTAACATTGGCCGCGTTTAGATTAGTTAAGACACTCTTAACGCTGAGGTCCTCCTTAAGTCACTTCTTAAAGGTGCCTTGTTTGGACGTTGCGTTTCCCAGATGCGCTCTTAACTCAGGAGCTTCTTTATTTTCAGGAGCGGCCAGACCCACTCTTTCGAACCTTCTTTAACGTTCCCCCTGCTAAGGGAACAACAGGCCCATCTACTGGTCATTTTTGGAAACGACACTATTTCCCGTGAAAAAAAAGTAGAAATGGAAATCATTAAAAATGGACCTATTCACGGATCAGTTGTTGTATTTTGAGTCATGTTTTCTCACTCATGTCATAATGTCAATCATCTATGATGGAAGAAAACTGTAGTTACCGAGTGAATGACAGAAAATATTGTGGTAAGTTTAATCATTATGGCAAGATAGGCCTCCCTATACTTAGCTTACGTTAGATAAAGCTGTGGGTATCAACCACAGAAAAAAAAATTGCGGTAGGAATTGTACGCAAATTATACGCAATCTATGAGGACTCACGTCATATTTACGCATTTGTCAGCTGTTCATGATGAGATGCACCTGCTTCGCTCAATAAAAGCATGGCCATTTACGCATACCCGTATCAGACATCATGGCAGCTTTACAGCAAATTTTGATAGCAAACCAACAGCGTCACCGTAGACGGAGTGACACTGTGTATGTACATGCTTTCATGCGCCAGCATTTCAGTCCTCTAGATGTGCTGTCAGATCGCGCTATTCAGATGCGTTACAGGCTACCGCGCGACGAAATCGAGCGGATCATTCAAATAGTTGCTCCACACATCAGGAGGCCCACAAGGTGCAACTTTGCTCTGAGCCCAGAGGTGCAGTGCCTGGCTGCGTTGCGTTTCTACGCGGTGGGGAGCTTTCTGGAGGTAGTGGGGGATGGAACCGGACTCAGCAAGGCGCGTCAGTCGCGCACACTGCAAGGGCTGGATGGGGACATTTTCAGCGCTATTGATTGCCATGCCCTGGCCTTTGATTCTATGTCTTTTTTCCCCTTTGTCCCTCCAAAGAGAATGCTTTTTTTACCTGCCACTTCTTCAATCAGAATCGCCATCTCCTCTGGCGTGAAGGCCGGAGAGCGCTTCATCCTCTTGGTGGGGTTCCCTTCAGCCATTACGTCAACAAATAGCGTCAGAATGACCATTATTTATAGGGCATCTGTAAATTTCCAATCGCCTACACCTGTTTAGCACAATTTGGCCAATTACACAATATACAATGAGCTTTTCAATGAATATTTGCAATCACTGGTAATCACATGCATATTTTTAACAGTTTGTCTTCTTGCACAAACACATAAACGTATAAATGGGCTCAATATCAGCGTCGGAAAATAACCTCCACACTAAATGAATGGTGTCGATCGGTATACCTGACCTCGATTGCTTTTTTTTCAGCACCCCCGGAAGTGGATAGCGTCTGTTAGGACCTTCTTAAGATGTAGCGTAGCCAAGACGTTTCTCAGGAAATAAGAACGCGCGAAAGAAGCAATCTGGGGAAACGGGCGTATCTTTGCGATCCTTTGTTGGGAAGAGCTTCCTTGAGGCCTTCTTTAATCCAAAGAAGAATCTTAACTGGGGAAACGCGGCCATTATTTGTTGAAAATCTTGAAAAGTAGGATACAAGTACCAAAAGAGTGTTGACTTCATGTGCACAGCTTGAACCAAACTGTCATGCCTTCCTTGTAGCTTTCCTCTCAGCAGCCTGAGGATTTTCCATAACTAATTCATAGCACTGAAGGGAACCATTCCCCAACTAAAATGACAGCTTTTGAGAAAAGGCATGCCTCACTATAAAAAAACAACCTTCATGAAGACCCAGAAACTTTTCTGTATTTAACTGTAAAATAAAAATCAAACTTGAGTTGCAGAGATTGTTGTTGTGTTTTAGTTTGAATAAGTGTGATTGACAATCCTTGAGATCTTTCATGCATCATCCACATCAAGCTTACATATGACTCACAAGTCATGTTTACTTTTCCCCTTTTTGGACTGAAATCATTTAAGATTTTAGGGCAGCTGTTTACATGGGAACTAATCTATTCCAGTCTGGTGTGTACATGCAAGCAGAATGGACCTGTTTGACAAGCAGAGAAAGATGTTTACATCACTTATCGAAGAGGGAGGCCTACAAACTGATCGTTGTTGTTTATGCAGTACTTTAAATCAGCTAAATAGCTAAAAGCAGCTTGATTCTCGAAATGCAAACAACGAAGAGGAAAAGGCGAAGAAACAGAATTAAAACAAACTGCTGCTGTCCAGTGGATTTGTTTATTCGCCACCATCTTCCAAAGCGAGGAAACATCACTCGTTGCATGTTTATGTTAAGTCAGAGCATGCGCTGTAAGAACGCAACCTCACAACGTTCCGATTCAATGTTTAAAGGGACATTTTGTAACTTCTCCTGTTCTCTATTCACAAAAATGTATTATTTCATTCGAAAGTGTTTTTCCATTAATCAGTAACCACTCCTATCAACAAACTGAAGTGCTCCTGTAAGCTCTGAATTTGCTGTTCATATGAACCTGCCGGAGTCCTGCACACAGCTCAGTGCTGTATGATACGGCATCACCGGGCAATGTGCAGCAGCAGACGTTAAAGTGAACACGGG
Organism: Atherinomorus stipes; assembly: GCA_023101725.1. Classification (NCBI taxonomy): domain Eukaryota; kingdom Metazoa; phylum Chordata; class Actinopteri; order Atheriniformes; family Atherinidae; genus Atherinomorus; species Atherinomorus stipes. Next base: position 16,107 of record JALJCO010011783.1, read on the forward strand.
TGTAGCAACAAAGTGAGCCAATTAAGAAGTTTGATCCATTTCTCAAAGTCCATTTGTCCATACGACAATAAACTCAACTTAATATGTAACACACTGTTTATATTTGGCAACGCAACAATGTGTGCTGGTTTAACGTTACTGGTACAGCGCGTGCACCAGTGCAGGCTTGACAGGGCTGCTGCTGTGTGACGTGACCCGCGACAGGCTTGGAGTGACAGAAAAAAAGAAAAGAATGCTGGTTAAACTTTGTTTGCCGTTACATAACAGGGTAAAATCAAAACACATTGCAGTATCTGTTGTTTCACAGGTTATTTAAAATCTACAGTGTTGGTTTTGTTTGCTGTCCAACAGGTAAAGAGCCGTTACAGCATGCTGTAGGTTTTCTCTTCAATTTTTATTATAGAAATATCAGATCAGGACTCGTATTGACTTGTACTAGGAATCGGGGGGCAAAAATACCTGATCGGGACATCTCTAGTTTTAAGCTATATTCATGTTTGTCGTGCCTCTCGATTGTTGGCCTCGGCATTGTGTGGGAAACTGGTGTTTCTTGCACAAATGAAGTTCCCTGCATATAAATAGTTATTTTAAGTTTGAATTGATTTTTTTTCTGAGTTATGAAACTTTGAGAGAAAATTCACACATATACAGGCTGCAAGGAGTACATGAAACAATTCTTTTATATTCAGATGTGAAAGCAGAAAATCCATACAGTTAAATCATTGGTTGTGATCTTTCACTTTCCAAAACTCTGCTTTTTTTCTGACTTACATAAACAAATGTTCCGCACAGTACTACTGACACTTAACAGAAGAATTTGCTGCAACACTCTCTAATGCAAAGGATTTTGATATTCCTTGGGCTAAATGTCTTACATTTAGTTGTCGCTTTCAACAGATAATGGAAACTTGATGCATGCATGAAAGTGAATGCTGCTGACTTACGAAACGCGCAGTAGTACACTCAGCCACTTAGCATTTCACTGAAAAGACTTACAGTAATGAACAGTTTAACAGATGTTTTGTCCATTTTAAATCTCAGAGAGGGGTCCTTCCAAGTCTTATCTTTTGCGCCGTCCCTTTCTCTCTTTGTTCTCCTCCCCTGCTCCGATACTGTCCTTTTGCATTTCTCTGATAACTCATTCTTTAAGTATTTTCCAAAGGATCAGTGTGTTCATGTCTAGTTGTTGGCGTGTTAGTCTGTGCATACAGCTGAAACGTGATGTTCCAGGCTGGAAAAAGAAGATGTGAAATGTGGTTTCTCAGCATCAGGGTGTTGCTGGGCAACAAATGCTCCAGGAATATACGTCATAAATGTCACTGTACCAGTCAAAGGAATCAGAAACACATATTTTTAAGCTCAGAAAGTCACATACAGCTACTTTAAAGGAGGTGTTTTTTGTGAAGCACTTTGAACCAACACAGAAGTTTGATTCTTTGGAAGAGTTGTTCAATTTCCCCATTTTTTAAAATGCGGTTTGAGACTTGGGTTACTGTAGTTTGCAGTTCAGTTTGCTTTAGCCTGTTTTTTATTTAATATTTTACCACCCTGGTAATTGATTGATAGGCTAAAGCAATTAAATGCTGACTTTATCCATAAATTTAAATAAAACTTTCTTGCTCTGCAAGTCTTCTCCAGCACTGTGCGCATGGAAAATGCTTTTTTTTTCTGCTTTCTGCACTTGAAACACAGAGCGCAAACTGAAAAATATATAAAAACAGGGAACATTTGATGTGACAGTCATTTGCTTCACCTTTATCTGGTGGCAGCAGAATGTAAACAAGTTTTTATTTAAAAATGAGATTTATTATACTTATCAGTTTCAAATGAGTTGACAAGGCAGTTGGAGTTTTCATGTCATGCAAAAATATCTCAAGAGAAAGAGAAAGAAACAACTAGAATTTTTTTGAATTACCAGAAATCCTGGTCATCCTGAAACAGCAAGTGTTGTTTTTTTTTATTATCTTAATCTAATTTATTGTTTTTACTGTAGTTGTATTTATATGTACAGAGAGTTAAAGTAAAAGAGTGAAAGATATCTGGTATTTCTCTGGAGGAGTTTGGTTCTCTTGGTAATAAAATTAAAATATATTCAAGTTCTTTGGCCTACACATTTTTGCATAAAAACAGAGTGGGGAAAATTAAATGATTTGCTCAAAAGAGGATTTACTAGAAGGTGGTCAGGTAGCTTGAAAGTGTACAGCTTCATGTTTTTGTTTTTTGTTTGTTTTTATTTTTAAAAAAGCCTACACAGATCTGCAAATTGTTTACAGTATGTGTGCTTTTTATCAAGACAAAAGTCAGAGGCTTAATGTCAAATTTATCCACTTTAAACCAGCTCTGCCATTTTTAACATCGTTTTTTTACAAGTTTCTGACATCAATGAGAACTCATCATCTTTAAAGATGATGAGTTCTTTGCATCTTTGTTTGAGTGATATATTCACTGTATTTTATTCAGCCATGTTTAGGTGATCTTGGGGGTAATGCCAGCTAATTTTGTCTGCTGTATAGTGCTGAGCAGTGGACATATTTTCACTGAAAACAGCTGGAGCTGACAGAACAGTAAACCTCAGATGGCTAAGTAAAGCTTCAGGTTGAACAGCTTGAAAAAGAGCCAGAACTTAAAGCCAAAGGCAGTCATTAAAGATGCAGCGTGTAACAAAATCAAAAGGTCAACGACAAAAAAAAAAGTAATATTCCATTAAAAACTGTGTTTCTTTTGGTATCTAATCACCAAGTTTTTGCTCTGTTCGAATGGGAGCCATTTACTTGCGTTGGTCAGCATACAGGTACATAACCCGATTTTTTTCTGCAATATATCTCAATGGAAAACAGCTTGAGTGGTGTGGCAAGAACCGTCTTGCCACACACTCAAAGTTTTGACAGAATGAAGTATGTTTTTTTGTTTGTTTGTTTGTTTTAATCGTGCAATAAATAATTTGTAACTTCCATTTTCCATTGCTGTTAGACTTGCTTCATTCATTATTCTGTCGCTATGACTCCCGGTCCATTTGCCCTTCTGTGCGACTTTTTGAGCCAGTCTGATCCTTTAAAACTTCTGAGAGATTGACTTTTATTCAGCCGGCCTCCTCAATCTTTTCTGAGCCCAGAGGAGGTTCATCTGTCACCACCTATCCCTGGTGATCCACCACTACTGTCTAGACTCCAGGAGGACACATCTTCCATCCTCTCTGCTCACACTATTGCACCAAAGAGATGATGCATCTGTCAAAATTGTTGTAAATTCAAAGATTTTACATTATTCAATTTTCTTCTTTTATAATGAATTTCTCCTTTTTAACTTAATCAAATACAGAATGTGTTGACAGAGTGACAGCAAGTGAGCCTATTTGTGTTTATTTATATTTCCTTTGTCATTACCAGATAGTCTGGTTTTATCAGCAACAGCATCATCATCTGATGAAACAATCCCTGCATCAGTGTTTATTACCAATATCTTTCACTGGTCTGACTTTTAGTTGAGAGATAAACAATTTAAAGTGTTTTACAACAAAATGAAATACAAAAGTGTGGGCACTCCCCTGTTTAGACAGACAGTTAAAAAACAGACAGGTTACAGGCGTTTCAATCACTTCCATGGCCACGTGTGTATAAAATGAAGCAGCTCGGCATGAGACTGTTTTTACAAACATTTGGAAAGATGGTCCTCTCAGGAGCTCCAGCATGGATGATAGGATCCCCTGGAAAAATCCCAGTCGTGAAATTTCCTCGCTCCTAAATATTCCACAGTCAACTGTCAGCTGTATTATAAGAAAATGGAAGTGTTTGGGAATGACAGCAACTCAGCCATGAAATGGTTGAGTCACATACACTGACGGAGCGGGGTCAGCGGATGCTGAAGCGCATAGTGCAAAGAGGTCACCAACTTTCTGCAGTCAATCACTACAGACCTCCAAACTTCATGTGGCCTTCAGATCGGCTCATGAACAGTCCACAGAGAGCTTCATAGAATGGGTTTCCACGGTCGAGCAGCTGCATCCATCCATATATCACCAAGTGCAATGCAAAGGGTCAGATGCAGTGGTGTAAAGCACCGCCGGACTCTAGAGCAGTGGAGGCGTTCTCTGGAGTGATGAATCATGCTTCTTTATCTGGCAATCTGATGGACGAGTCTGAGTTTGGTGGTTGCCAGGAGAGCAATACTTGTCTGACTGCATGGTGCCAAGTGTAAAGTTTGGTGGAGGGGGGATTATGGTGTGGGATTTTTTTTCAGGAGCTGGGCTTGGCCCCTTAGTTCCAGTGAAAGGAACTCTGAATGCTTCAGCATACCAAGACATTTTGGACAATTCCATGCTCCAAACTTTGTGGAAACAGTTTGGTACTGGCCCCTTCCTCTTCCAACATGACTGTGCACCAGAACACAAAGCAGGTCCATAAAGACATGGATGGCAAAGTCTGGTGTGGAGGAACTTGACTGGCCTGCACAAGTCCTGACCTCAACCTGACAGAACACCTTTGGGATGAATTAGAGTGGAGACTGAGAGCCAGGCCTTCTCGTCCAACATTAGTGTCCTTGCAAATGTGCTTCTGGAAGAATGGCCAAAATTCCCATTAACACACTCCTAAACCTTGTGGACAGCCTTCTCAGAAAATTTGAAGCTGTTCTAGCTGCAAAGGTGGACCAACGTCATATTGAACCCTATGAATTAGAAATGGAATGTCATAAAAGCTTATATTTGAGCGAATACTTTTGGCAATATAGTATATTTCCAGTTTTAAAGCTTTAAAAGTTCCTTACAAATGTCTTTTAACCATCGGCCTAACAAGCAGCCCTCTCTTGCAGCTACTGTAGGATTCCAAAACCTAAAATAATTAATGAAAGTTTAAGAAAACAGCAAGAAAACATCAAAGTTTGTAAAGTAATTAAAGGCAGTCTTCAGGAACAATTGAAGCCATGATGTGGACTGAAAAACCCTGAAACTATTTACAGCTAACCGTATTTAGAGCTAGAGGTAAAGGAAGCAAGCATAGCCCTATAGAAATTGGACAATGTTTACTGTTTTCTAACATAAAAGAGCAGTTAATGCATGAAGAATCTCACAGCAGTAAACATCTTTTGCAGGAGAAATGGACTCATAGACTGTTTGCCAGCTGCAAGAAGAGTTCACAAGCTGTAATTATTTCCAGAGGGAGTGTAAATGAACACCCACCACGCCATTGCTGTAATCAATTTTCTGAGTCATTTAAAAAAAAAGTCTTATTTTACTTTATACCATTTGAGAAATAGATCATCTTTCCAAAACTTTGGCACAGGGTGCCAAAACGTGCTGATGAATGAAGACGACCGTGTTTTAAATTTGGTTGTCAGATGCAGACAGATGCTGGATCAAAGCAGTTAGAGCAGCATCATGGACACAGTGAGTCTAATAGCAATGTTTCTTGAAGTCACTCTATTTTATTTGTGTATTGAGGAATATACCAGAGCAGAACCCAGGTTTAGATCAAGAGTACGATGAAGCATGATGATGAACAAGAATGCAGCGGGATTTTAAGAAGAAGATTAAAGGCAACATCAGATGGAGAAGAGGAAATGAAGCTTGCAGATCATTCCGCTGGTCCAGATCAATTAATTCAGTTTGAAAACTGATGAGTTTTACAGATTTATTGATGCATAAAATGTCTAAAAGTTCATATTGCCTTACTCATTGCATGTCTTTGATGTAGTTTGTGTCTACCGATTAAAAACAACCCTCTTTCTTCTCCTGACTATCATGGAGGCAATTATCTCAGTCATTCTGCCCATGCGCTGTTTACAGTGTTTCATGCAGACATGCAGGCTGACAGCTGAAGTCATCCACCCAGAAAACAGGAAAAACGGGACTTATCATACACATATAAAATAAAAGCACAAGTTTTAGGATTAAAAAGATAAAGAAAAGCTAAAAAGCCTTTTAATTTTCTACTTATATACAGAATTAACAGACTGCTATGTAATTGAATATAGAATAGACAGGAAAAACATATATAATAACTACTTTTTCCGATTAAAACAATTTCTGGAATTGCTTATTTGTGAAATATGTAAAGTAATTATTTACTTTCCACAATCATATCACCAATTAAACAGTTCTTCATGAAGATTATGTCTGCGCACTAAGCATCAGACCCTGGAATGATGGCAGCAACAGATGATGAGCATCTCTAACACAGTGACCCACTGATGCTCCGGCTCTCTCACACACTGACACACTTGCATGCACACAAAACAATGCTACAATGGTCACCCCCAGACAAATGGGCAGAGAGATGTGGTGCGACAGACCATTGAGCCCTCCATAGCTTTAATGAGGCCTGCAGCCAGCGGGGACTGACTGGAGTGGCTCCACCAGTATGTTTCCATTACAGCACTTCAACAGCAGCAACTGGAGATCCTATAGGAACGACAGGACATATGAGGCCGAGTCTGAGCTCTTGAATGAAGGAGCGTCAAAATGAAATAAAGCTGCCGAGAGACAGAAAGAGAAGATGATGATATGTTATTATCAGCTTCCTTCCTATGTGATGCTCACAGTAGGGAAAAGATTCATAATGCTTCCCTGGAAGATGAAATTACAAGTTACATTAGAGCTATTTTTAACCTGCTAAAAGGTAATCTGTTCTCCCACAAGTGCTGTGAATGAGGCTGGAGAAAACTGAAAATTTCTATGTTCTTTTTTTATGCCCTTAAGCTTCTTGTGCATCTTGAATTGTGAAGCTTTTGCAGATTAACAGAAAAGTTTACTTGGAGAAATCCAGCATTATTCATGCGTCAACCCACAATAGTATGGAAAAATGTACACTTTGACTCATGAGATCAGTGTCATGCAGTGTCATGCATTATTAAAGTCACATCACAGAAAATTCCGGGTTCTGACTGTGGATTAACTTTTGTCACCCAAATGCAATTTTTGGGAGTTCAAGATGAGTTAAATGCTGGAAGACGACTGTGCGGCGTAGCAAAAGAGCTTACAGCTTAGATGCCACCGAAAACATCAAAAACAGAAAATATAATTGCTTTTTCCATGACAACCACACAGTTATTGCTTAAAATGGGATTCATGTTTACATGAATTTCAAAATCCAAATAAATTGCAAACTGAGGAAGAAAATAATGAAATAATTTCAGTCTCAGCGTAATTTCTGTTGACAGATATCAGCGTTTGGATGTGCAGAACCATGACGTGGAAGAAATATCCAGGTACTTGGCATCAAAGTGTAAGAGCCATGTCAGAAACAGAACCAGCCCGAGGCATGCGGAAACTAAGTGGCTGGGGCTCCCAGGCGCACTCAAAATGTCAACATATCTTGATTTGTAAAGCAAAAAAGAAAAAATCACAACAAATATATCATTAAATAAAACTTAATTTTATACTATTAGATTACCAATAGATCACTTTTCTTTGTTCTTGTTGGTCCAGACAAACATCAAGTTTCTGCTTGGAAATGTGGTCAAGGACTGTGTTCGAAATCGCTCGCTATCACGGATGTAGTGCACTAGTGAGCACGCCATTTTGTAGTGTTGTTTGAATTCTCACTACTTTTCACTACTTTTCATCCACTACATCGTCCACTACAAAATATTCACAATGCACTGTGAATGTAAGCGTACAAGCAACTACATTTTACTCCCGTATACAATAACTCAATGTGGCCATGTTTTGTGATCGCAGAAGAAAAACGGCTGAATTTCAGTTCGCTTTCCACAACTATCAGTTAGCATTAGGGATGTATATCGTTATGATTTTATCGATACCGATACCAATATCGATACTCCTTATCGATACCGGTATTTATCGATTCTCTTATTGATACTATAACATAATTTAGAGTAAATAATAAAGACATTACAAGATGTTACAAGATCCAGCGGTGGAGAATATTTGTTCAGATGATGTTGAAGAAGCCTGGACATAAAAGTGGGTGAAGGACAGCTGGGAGAATAAGGGAATTGTGTCTGTCTTAGTCCATTATTGTGATTATTTGACTGCGTAATGATAACTTGATGGTTAGGTAGATGTACAAAAAGTATCAATAAGAGTATCGTTAGTCCAGAATCTTAACGGTACCCTGGTATCGTTAAGATTAGGAACCGGTACCAAACGATACCGGTACTCGGTATACATCCCTAGTTAGCATGTTAGCTAAGATGTATTTCAGGTGTTTACCAGCTGACGTCAGCGAACAAATAGTGCCTTAAACGCCTAAGACGCCGTTCCCTTCGCCTCCGTCTATGCCTGAGAAGCAGGAGTTGGACAAGCAACGTCCATGCTACAACTGGTCTCATATAGCTACGAGATAAATAACTGCTGGCTACAAATTCACAAGAGCTTGTGCACAATCCCAGCCAATACAGCTCACGATGAGCATACAGAACAGTAGCTGACAAAACCAAACATACGTAACATTGATATTTCAGCAGTTTATTAATCAATAAACCCAATCACGATGAAGAATTAGGTCCTACATCCTCAAATGTCCAAGTAAGTGTGCAGTGTGTTTATGTAAAGCTCTGTGCGTCCGTTTTCACGTCGCAGCAATACCTGGCACATCTGCTGACGTCACCTCATAATGTAGCGTCCGAAATCTCCTCCCATCATTTCCCATAGTGTACATGATATAGTGGACTACATCATAGACACTATGTAGGGAATAGGGAGTGAATGGATGAGTGGATGATTTTGAACACAGCAAAGAAGTCACGTAGGGGTAAATAATGCATCAAGATGCATCGGTAATACTTTTGTAATTACACCACAGGCATCTGAATTGTAATAAAAATCATGTGGTGCTGAAAGATTCCAGCTTCTACAGTATTGCATATTATATAGTTGATACATAGGCCTACAGTTTCTGAGACCGACTGCATCACTTTATGGTAAAAACCTTGCTCCAAATCCTGTTGTACACAATTTGATCCTTGTCTTCTGCCCCTAGTGGACACCTTTTGCACTACATTAATTCTGATACCACACTGTGCTGCTGCAAACTGTACATTTATGGTTTGGCTTTTGCATTTTTCTTTTAAAAATTTTCTTGAAAACTTATAAAAAAGTAGAATTAGGTATTAATTGATAAAAATTTGACATTGTATTTGACAAATTGAATTTGACATGACTGGATGATTAATTAACACTGACCATCATTGTGAGTGTAATCTAGTTTTCTCTGTGGTTCTTACTTCTTTTTACTGCAGAAAACAGTAAAAAGAAGTACTATACAATATGGAAGTATAGATTACAAGATGGCAACGTTGTAGCAACTGGAAAGGATGAGATGTTCTGAAATATAAATTATACACGCCTTCATCTTATACATTACCTTCTAGTGCTGGAAAGATGTATTTATCGATGCTTACAAGGCGACCGATGCACATTTAGTCATCAAACAACTGTATATGAGTTTTGGGGAAGCAATCTGCCTGCAGGTCTTTAGTACAGCCGCAGACAAACAGGAAGGGAAGACTAGGAAATGCAAATTAAAATCAACAGAAATAATGAGATGAGGAGAAGTTGCAGGCAAAAGTGAAGGCGTGAGCAAGAGAGAGACTGTCAACTAACATGTCTGATGTGTTTGTGACAGAGTGCTGGAGGGAGAAGGAGAAACACAGCCTGCTAATGTGTATGTGAGTGTTTTGTAATATTATCTCTGCAGGAAACACAGTTTAGGCTATAATTATGTAGAGAGGCTGGAAGCACTAAGTACAACAAAGTACAAATATTTCATTTCTGTACGTGAGTGGATCTTTAAAGGGATCTCAGCCTCACGAGTACTTCTTTTTACGTTTACTTACAGAGTTTTAAAAAAGAAAATCTACTTTTATTATCATTTGCTCTATTTTAGAACATATAATAAACACAGCTCAATGCTCACATTTTCAATCCTTTTAAGGTAATGACCTTATTTCTTCTTTTTTTTTTTTTTTTGAATTACTAAATCAAAAAGCAAACCTGATAATAGCCATTTTTTCCACTCCCTACAAATAGGATATAAAGGATTTAATTCTGTTTTTTCCTCTTTCCCAATGCATAAATTTTAGTTTAATGTTTGTCCCAAGAACAGCAACACAATCTCATGACATAATGCAGCATAACTTCATTTAATTTCACTTTCATTCAACGGTGCAAAACATTGCAAATAAAGTCTCAAAAATAGAACCATGACTGCATTTTCTAGATTTGTTCACCATGAATCAAGCCTGTTTTGATTTATCAGCAAATCTACATCCCTTGTCTCCATGTAGGTTCATTTGGGATGAGATCTATTTTCCACTTCTCGTCAGTGTTGACTTGGCTGCGGTGGGAGGTGCTGATTCATCTGTCAGACATCCGTCACTCTCAGAGCACCTTCATAGAAGAACTGGTTGAAGACTGCATGGTTAAAGGGCCTAAAGGGGGGAATTTAAAAAAAAACAAACATGCATGTCCATTTTTTTTTTATGATAATGGGTGATAAAGCGCTAAATACCAGAAAGAACGAGCCCACCCACGTCTCTCTATGTTGCCTCGAACAGGCTGTGTGCTGCAAAATGTGCTGCAATTTGGTGGCCGAATTTCCCGCGCTGCCCTGCTGATGTGACGTCAAATGACGCTGCATCCGCATCACCGACAGTTTTGATACAGGAAGAAGACGGTCAAGGTATATTCAAACACTGTAAGCGATAGTTATGGATTCTTCTACCGTCAGCAAACGATCCAGATCAACTGAAAGACACTAAAAACTGTAACTACGAAGAAAAAGCTTAAAAATTATAGCTTCAGTTTGTGCACGCTCCCGTGACAGCTTGGCTCGTGGCTGCAGTTACCGGAAGCGCCAGTCGTGAGTTTCATTTCTTAATCTTGCCTCTAGTCCCTTTAAGGTTAAAACAACTAACTAAACCTTACTAAATCTAAAACTCTGTCAATGCTGTAAAATGACAGCTTCCATATGTTTATATTCACAGGTCATGTTGTTGATGGACAGAAATCGACAGCGGGGAGAAACATTTCAACTGACAGTATATCACCAGGATTGTGACACTCCTATATTTTATGAAAATCAGGTTTATTACATGTTTTCTGGTTTTGAGCTAAGAGAGAGACCATAAAAAGGAGATATGGGTAGAAGTTAATGAAACAACAATGCAGCAGATCCAGGTAATGAATGATCAGAGGTGGGTAGCGTAACCAAAAAGATTTCATTAGTATATACTTTGTGTAACCCATATGGAAAATTGGGTAATTAGACCAATACAAGTGATTTGAAGTGTTGTAAAGAGTCCGTGGCTGCCTGCGTGATGTCACTTCCTGTCACAGAGAGACCAGAGAGCAGCAGCGCAGGCTGGGCAGAAGAAAAACACGAGGCCAATGGCTGCCGACACACCCTGGATGTGATGGAAAAAAAACTTATTGTGGCAGATAACAAGGTGGACCGTAGTGGATGAGAGACCCTGTGGATGTCATCAGGCTGTGAACCAAGGAGGATTCCCCTTGTAAACCTGATTGTGAAACTCCGGTTGGTTTTTTTGTTTGGATAGTCCGCACTATCCAAAGTCGTCAGACGTGGATGTGGATTGCGAGCCCGGCCCAGCGTTCCCGAGGGTAGTCGAGCATGCAGTGTGGCCAGCCATACGATCAGCCCAAAGGACCTTGGATCAACTCAGCATTAAATTGAGACAGATAAGACACTAACACTATCTAACTACCCGGGTAGTAGGAGTAGACATGACAGAAATACTGGAGACTGGTGGAAATTGTGTGTACTCAGATGTGCACAGAACTGAACCCATCTTTTTGTTTGGATTGAGCTCAATCAAAAAGGACTGATTCTTTTTTTCCCATTTTATTTGTTTATTTATTTTATTTCATTTTGTTTTGTGGTGCCTTATTTTGTTGTGTGGTACAGCATCGCTATCAAAACATTTTCTTGGTTGTGGCATTAAAGTGCTAACTGTTCTAAAACCAACACCTGCTCTTTTCTGAGTGCACGTTTGGTGTGACCCCTATAGGACCTAGAGTGATGTGAGCATCTCCTCTCTAGAATTAGGACAGAGGTGCTACATTTGTATTATATATAGTGGGTACGGAAAGTATTCAGACCCCTTTAAACATTTTACTCTTTGTTTCACTGCAGCCATTTGCTAAAATCAAAAAAGTTCATTTTATTTCTCATTAATGTACACCCAGCACCCCATCTTCACAGAAAAAAACAGAGATTTAGAAATTTTTGCAAATTCACTGTAAAAAGAAAAACTGAAATATCACACGGTCAAAAGTATTCAGACCATTTGCAGTGACACTGATATTTAACTCACAGATTGTCCATTTCTTCTGATCCTCCTTGAGATGGTTCTACTCCTTCACTGGAGTCCAGCTGTGTTTAATTAAACTGATTGGACTTGATTAGGAAAGGCACACACCTGTCTATATAAGACCTTACAGCTTACAGTGCATGTCAGAGCAAATGAGAATTATGAGGTTGAAGGAACTGTCTAAGGAGCTCAGAGACAGAATTGTGGCGAGGCACAGATCTGGACAAGGTTAAAAAAAAATTTTTGCAGCACTAAAGGTTCCCAAGAGCACCGTGGCCTCCATAGTCCTTAAATGGAAGAAGTTTGGGACGACCAGAACTCTTCCTAGACCCGGCCGTCCAGCCAAACTGAGCAATTGTGGGAAAAGAGCCTTGATGAGAGAGGTAAAGAAGAACCCAAAGATCACTGTGGCTGAGCTCCAGAGATGCAGTATGGAGATGGAGAAAGTTCCACAAAGTCAACTATCACTGCAGCCTCCACCAGTCAGGGCTTTATGGCAGAGTGGCCCAATGGAAGCCTCTCCTCAGTACAAAACATACTGTATGAAAAGCCCACATACAGTTTGCCAAAAAACACGTGAAGGACTCCCAGACTGTGAGAAATAAGATTCTCTGGTCTGATGAGACCAAGACTGAACTTTTTGGAGTTAATTCTAAGCGATATGTGTGGAGAAAACCAGGCACTGCTCATCACCTGCCCAATACGATCACAACAGTGAAACATGGTGGTGGCAGCATCATGCTATGGGGGTGTTTTTCAGCTGCAGGGACAGGACGACTGGTTGCAGTGCTGCAGGAAAGATGAATGTGGCCAAGTACAGAGAGATCCTGGAAGAAAACCTCAGGACCTCAGACTGGGCTGAAGGTTCACCTTCCAACAAGACAATGACCCTCAGCACACAACTGAAATAACAAAGGAATGGCTTCAGAACTCTGGGACCATTCTTGACTGGCCCAGCCAGAGCTCTGACTTAAACCCAATTGAGCATCTCTGGAGAGACCTGAAAATGGCTGAACACCACCGTTCACCATCCAACCTGACAGAACTGGAGAGGATCTGCAAGGAAGAACGCAGAAGATCCCCAAATCCAGGTGTGTAACACTTGTTGCATCATTCCCAAGAAGACTCATGGCTGTACGAGCTCCAAAGGGTGCTTATACTCGGTAATGAACAAAGGATCTGAATACTTTTGACCATGTAATATTTCAGTTTTTCTCTTTTAATAAATTTGCAAAAAATTTCTACATTTCTGTTTTTTTCTGTCAAGATGGGGTGCTGAGTACAGTCATGAGAAATAAAATGAACTTTTTGGATTTTGGCAAATGGCTGCAATGAAACAAAGTGTGAAAAGTTTAAAGGGGTCTGAGCACTTTCTGTACCCACTATGTTGTACTTTATATATTATACTTTGTATAATAAAATTATACAAAGTATAATAAATGTATATGAATAAGCTTAAAACAACTTTACAAAACAAGTTTGATGTTGAGTTTTTGTGGCTGAAATGTGGCTTGTTTGGGCAACACAGATGACAGTAACTACAAGACACAGCTGTTCTTTTATTTAATCTGGAAGGCAAACGTAGCTTGAATATTCAGCCAGGAATGTTCCACTGCTTCCGTCTCAACTTCTGAACCGCACGCTGTTCTCTCAGTCATTTTTAACATAGACTACATCCCTCTTGCATTTGTGTGCTCTAGCTTGCTGCCAGCTCTGTTCCTTTGGTCACCAGCGCAGCATTTTCATGCCTGGCTACACCTGATTGGTGGTACAGTACGTACACCATACTGTAGTGAAATGCAGCTCGTCATGTGTGACGTAGCCAACAGCAAGCTACGTACGTTTGTTTTGTGAGACGTTCATGTGGAGGTCTCTCTAACAAAACAAAACAGTGATTTGCGCACTTATAAGAGAAAAAAAATAAAAGTAACGAGTGGAATGTATGCCGTTATAATGGCATGAAATACTTGAGTAAAAGTAAAGAGTATTCTGTAGTAAATTTACTCTTAAAAGTACAATTTATGTAAAAATGCAAATGTAGTGCATTACTACCCACCTCTATTAAAATTTATGTTGTAATTCAGTTGATGGTTTTGGGGAGACTTCAGGATTTGGGGCTGTGTGAAAGGTCAGCAGCTAAAAGGGATCTTAATCATTTATTTAAGGTGGTCGGTCGTAGAATGATTCAAACTAATAAGCTGTAAGTTTCTTCACACTTAACAGTCAAACCAACTTGTCCTTAGGGGTTACCTTCTTGATCTTGTATTTTCCCACTTTTATCGAAGTTAATATGTCAAATCAGTGCTGCTGTTATCATGATTTCTTTCTTTTTTTTAACAAAACATCTTAAGCAAAGATGGGGTGTATTATTGCTGTGTCTGTACAGCAGGCTGTTCTCTGTTCTCTTGTGATGAAAGAGATGTCTGTAAAATGGGTTTTTCTCCTAAAAACTTTTGGCTCAGCATCATTGATCTCCTATGTAGCATTAAAAAGATGCAGAAATAATCAGTTATCGTCGGTCCCTTCGTGTTCTGGACTTTGTGCTGCACCATCGTCTCTTAGAGATACTTCCAAGTTTAAATGTCCAGTCCTTGCGTATTGGTACCTTGGGAACATCTATAACCTTGTCCCATAAAGAGAAATAGACTGCTCAGTGTGATATTAAAACTAGCATAAATTCCAACACTTACAGTTTAGGAAGTGTTAAGATTATTGATGGCAAATATAAGAAAACTGAAGTCCTGTCTGCGGGCCCCCACCCACCCTGCAGACGCTGTGCATCATTGCTGCTCTGTGTGAACATGAGTTGACTGAGAATTGTGGAAATCCACCATCCGCTATGAACATCACTATCAGGCTGCAGGGCACAACCTGCTCACTATGTCATTTTTCTTTTTCCCCAGAGGAGAGTTGTCTCTATTTCTTTTAGCTGAAGTCCACCTGCAGAATATTCCTGGACTCAGAAAGACATCCACCAAATAAAAAAAAGAAAGGAAGATAATTAATAAATCTGAACTCAGTGGTGGAGAGAGACCCCTGCAGAACATGCGGGAAGGCTGCCAGAAGATGCAAGGAAGCTTTTGTGCCATTATTACTGATAATTATTTCACTGAACAAGAGCAAAAACAGCAAACATCACATTTGTACTGTAACTTGTTTGATCTACTATATGTGAAAATATCTTCATGCTGAATGTGCACTTGCACATCTATTTCAAGGTTACCATCCTAAAATACCACACATTATTCACAATTTTATTTCTGTACGTTATTTCTAACATATTCTAGCTGTGGTTAAATTATTCTCCCTGCACTGTTTGTCTTATTCTATACTGTACTTAGAGCTGCTGCGATGACCCAGTTTCTTTACAGAGATCATTAAAGTTTCATACCAATCCAGTGTAGAGGGAATAAAATCATAATAAGGCTTTTGAATTTAACAGTGAGTCTGTAGACATAGAATAAAACATAAGAAAACATTCATCTTGCTCAATTTTATAAAACAAAGACAATAAACAGACAAACAAGTAAATCATCCTCCGTGTGCAGGAGCACAAAGGTGTGCTGCATTTGGATGGTGGAAATAATTATTTCAACCAATTTCTGCAATACCAGAAAGAAAGTGGCCAAAAATTAATTTTAAAAAAATGCATTTTTTAATGGCAATTAACTCAATTGTAAATGTTTGTTTATCCTTACGTGCTACAATAGATCACAAATAAGTTAATTTTATTTTGAACTAAACTGCTCTGAGATGCTTTGCTTTATATTCTGCACTCATAAGAAGCTTAATAAATGCCTTAATGGCAACGTAGGGGTGGAAATTTGGTTTGGGCTCAAACAACCAAACCACACCATTTATGGACCCCTGTCAGAACGCTTAGGTTGGAGCTACGTGCATCACATGTTACAATCCATTGCTTAGCAGACAAAAGAGCATCAACATCCCATGGTTCAGGTAATATTAGTTAAAGGGACAGTGTGTCACTTTTGATCCAATGTTAGCCAAATGTAATATATTATTATTATTGTAAGTAATAATAGATGCTTTCTGGGGTCAATATACAGCACTTGACATATGTCGGTCGGGCCCTCAAAAAAAAATGAGGGGGTTTGATTTAAGACAAACGGACAGAGATTGTTAAATTTTGCAGCAGTTTTTTGGCCTGTGGGAAGTTACAGGTTTAGCAGCCAAATGTTACACAGTGTCCCTTTAAATGTCACATTTTTGACCTGTTCACAAAAGCTGTCCTGCCATCACCAGCACAACATAAAGATGATGGAGGAGACGTTTGTCGTTGTTCTTGACACCAACACATTTTTAAAAAGTTTAAAATCATTTCACAATTCTTCACAAGATGTGCAATCTGGTCAGGAAGCAGTCCTCTACAAAATGAGATGTGAATACAACAAAAGGTCAGAGCTGTTCTGCAAAGCAATTGTGGTTATTTATTATGTCCTTCCTTGCAGTCATCACTAGGAGACATTGTCTACACACTGAAAAAAAGCTGTAAAATACAATAACAAACAAGTAAATCTGTCCCTTAATATTTAATGACTATAGCCAAAGTCTGCATCTCAGTCGAAAACTTGATTCCTAAACAAAAACTTTTAGTCAAAAACATATATTTTTATGGCAGCACCGTATTTGAAGACAACTTGGCACCCAGTTGTTTAGTAAATGTATATCTTAGAGACACTGTCGAGCTATAAACAACTTTCAGCAACACAAAGCCATGAATGTGGGAGTGACTGAAAATCCCTCTCAAAGCCTATATTCATCAGGAAGAAAAGATATTAGAAATAAAAAAAGAGCATGTTGACCAGCCTCAAGTCTACATCAGAGAGACTTATTTTCTGCTGCAGAAGACACTCCTGAACAGCTCGATGCAGCTCTTTTATAACAGTCTCTCCTTCCTTTACTTTCCTTTATCAGTTCAGAAATGTCTCTGTCAAACCGTGAAACTTAATTGATTGTTTGTCAAAGCGACTCTGCACTGTTAACTACCTTCAAACTTGGAAGAAACAGAATGCCTATTGATCTTGTGTGTGTGATTCCACAAATTCAAACACACATAAGCTCTTTAGACTTTTATTGAGGGTTGAGCTTGAGGGTTAAGATTGAGGGTTAAGATAGGAATTGGAATTGGCCCTTAGTCTCAAACAGTTGGTCAGAACTATCGTTTTCCAGTGAGGAATATTGAAAAATAAGAAAACTGATGTCAAAAGCTTAATTACAAATGATTATTCATATTATTGCTTATTTATTTATTTAATCTTTGTTTTACTTTTTTAGTTGTACCCTTTAAAGAACTAATTTAGACCCTTTTCTTAATTTATGCATACATCACTCATACATGCGTATAACTTCTTGAGGATGGCAGAAAGCATGGCTGGGAAGTAAATTCGGTTTTGTGAAATAAAATAAAATGAATGAAATGAAAAATTCTTTATTTGTACCATAATGGAAATTCGACATTGTAAAAAGCTCACTTTTTTTCTTCAACAATATAGTAATACAACAATAATAATAATCAGTCAGTCAGTCTTGTTCTTCAGGGTGATGCTGCTGGCAGGAATGAATTCCTGTATCTCTCCGTCCTACAGCAAACTTGACGCAGCCTCCTACTGAACACACTCTGTTGATTCTTCACCGTGTTGTGGAGAGAGTGGGAAGAATCCTCCATCATCTTCATCAGCTTGTGCATCATTTTTTCTCAACGATCAGCTCCAGCAGCTCCAGAGTTCTCCCCAGCACAGAACCAGCTTTCTTGATCAGCTTGTTTAGTTTCTTCAAGTCTCTGGTTCTGATGCTGCTGCCCCAGCAGATGCTGCAAAGCTGACTGAACTTTCCACAACAGACTTATAGAAGATGTTGGTGCAGACGTTGAATGATCTCAGCTTCCTTAAGAAGTAGAGTCTGCTCTGACCTTTCTTGTAGATGTAGTCAGTGTTGCATTTCCAGTCTAGTCTGTTGTCCAGCTGAATTCCAGGTATTTGTAATTCTCCACCACCTCCCCAAGGATGTAGACAGGACTATGCTGCTTATTCTTGCTCCTCCTGAAGTCAACAATCATCTCTTTAGTCTTGCTGGTATTTAAGATGAGGTGATTGTTACCACACCATTTCACAAACTGATTGACCAGTTCCCTGTACTCGATACACCCCACAACTGCAGAGTCATCAGAGTATTTCTGCAGATGACAGGACTCAGAGTTGTACTGGAAGTCTGAAGTGTAGTGTGAAGAGGAATGGTGAGAGTACAGTTCCTTGTGGTGCTCCAGTGCTGCTGATCACCATCTCAGACACACAACCTTTCAGTCTGATAAACTGTGGTCTGTTTGTAAGATTCTGTCTGTTTGTCTGTTGTGTGCATCTTTACTGAGGAAATTAGAGAAAAACGTATAGGAATAAGTTTAGTTGACAAACGTAAACAAATGTAGACACTTTGTCTCTGGTTTCGCTGTCTGATAACACCAAAAGTGTGAACTATTGCATGTCTGTTGACACGAGGAAGTTGAGGGAGCAGCTCAAGTAGGAGCCAGCAGTCCATTGCCATGACAAGATATGCACTGGCGCCCGCCGTGTTTACTGCATGTCAGGGAGAGCTGACACGTAAATGCATGATCTCTACAACTAAATGAATTTGCAATAATTTGCAATGTTTACATGGATGCTAGATAAAGTGATTCTATCAGTCACGCGTTTACGTGATGGAAAGATTTAATACAAAAGTCATGCAAAATTGTTGTCATCCAGTGTTGGAAATACAGTTGAGGGATCTCCGAAACCCTCTAGTAGATGGCTAATGCTAGTTCTGTCCGCCTGCTTCATAGCATATTGATTTTCTCCCCAGGCAAGGTAGGCTGGTTTAGCTGTCAAAATTTTGACTAGACTTGCTTTACATGGCTCTTTAACAGATTAGAGCAACTTTTTCTAATAATTAGCTTTGCTTCAGCCTGTTATCTGTGTCTTTGTAAGACATTTTATGAGAGGTTTAAAGGTTTAAAGATGATTTCCCCTTTAGTACAATTACAGTACCTGTGGGAAAGGTGGGTGCCGTCATTTATTCTTTTTTTTGTCCCAATCCATCTTCTTAATTCTTGTTCTTTTGGTGTGAATTTTTATTTCCATCCTCAAAACAAGATTTGTTTCTAACTGAAAATGTGATGATTGTATAGTTCAGAAGAGATAGTCTGGGATAGGCTGCATCATTTCTAGCTTAAAATTGTTCTGTTTTACTAGTATATATATATATTTTCCCCCTGGTTAATTTCAGGTATGTAGAGACGTATAACATATAAAACACATTTCTTCAATTTAGCAAACTTCTGTCCCCCCTTTTGCACAACTCCCTGAAGGAGAGGAACTGCATAAATAAGTAATAAACGGAGACTTTTCCTCCAAAAGACAACGCTGTGTCACGGCAACTCACTAACCAGCATAACGCAGAGACCAGTATTAGAAAAACAAGACATTCTGGTACTAGCTCCGAGTACCTTTGGAGCATTATGTCTTTGTCAGAATACACTCATATTCCAGTTGAACAAGAAACTGTGCCACCAAATGGCTTTTTGCTCTAATTACCCTTTTGGCTGCTGTGCAATGTGTAATTAAAAAAAATAAAACTGCAGTCTGGTAAATTGTTTCCGTGTTTGACAGTCTGGTCACCTTTGTATGCTCTTTCCCACCCACAAAAAGAAGTTAAATACACATCTGCAGTGCATGTACAGCAATATAAACACTGCTACACACGAGGTCAGACATTTCATTAAACCATAGCATGCTAACCCTGGGCAGGTTAAAGGCATTGGAGCTGACATGCATGAGGTATGATGGCTGAAAAAACATGCCATCTATCCAAGCTCACAAATGCACATTAATAATTCAGCTGCAGTTTTGTTCAGTTTTGTACAGTAAAGTACGTCTGGCTGCTGCAGCCAGTGGACAGATCCAATCTTCCTCTCACAAAGGCCTGAGGCATTTGTGTCCGAAGCAACAATCAAGTTTTTGCAGGCATGAAAAATCACTGCAATATGAACAGCGGGGGGGGGGGGGGGGGGTCCTTATGATATAGACACATTTCATCAGTAAGAGACCATGTTTAGTATCATTTAAAGGGATGAGAGGCAGGAATTGTGAAAGAATAAACAAGCATGTCCATTTTTTTATGCTAATGGGTGATGAAGAGTTAAAAAACAAGAAGAACGAGCCCCCCCACGTCTCTCTCCGTTGCCTTGAACAGGTTGTGTGCTGCATAGTGCGCTGCGATTCGGTGGCTGAATTTCCTACGCTGTCCTGCTTCTGCATACGCGTCCCCAACAGTTTGATACAAGAAGGAGATGGTCGGAGTGGATTCAAACACTGCAAGGGATAGTTATGGATTCTTCTGCCATCAGCAAACGATCCAGACCAACTGATGGACCACTGAAAAGTGGCACCACGAAAACAACTTTATCAGCGTAGTAAACAACGTTGTAGCTTCAGTTTGTGGACGCTCCCGTGACAGCTTGGCTGGTGGCTGCAGTTACCGGCAGCGCCAGTTGCGGCACTCGCGAGTCTCATTTCTTAATCTTGCCTCTAGTCCCTTTAAAAGAGGAATAAACCCACTTAGTTTGGAATTAAGTTTAATTCGGAATCCCTTTAAAGTTTATTAATCCCGATTTCTCTCTAGAATATATGAGTTTGGCTCTTCAGTGATAGTTTTTTTCTCTTAAACTTTAAATTCGCACTTCTTTGGTTGAATTATACCGCCTTTCACTCAATTCAAATCTTAGAGATGGGGCATATTCTGCATTTGGGTTCCTGAAAGCCACGGTGTAAAATCCTGGCTCCTGAGGGCTGAGATGTTTCAGTTTTGTGTTCTTTTTCTGCTCCATTACACCTGACTGAAATGAATGAGTCATTATGAAGAAGGTGGCTAAAGCTTTTGGATCCTTTTAACTTGAATCAGGTGTGTTGGAGCAGGGAAACAACAACAACAAAAGGCATTGGAACAATAAAGATAAAATGGGCAGATGAAGTGCTGCATTTGAACTGAAAAAGGTGAAAAAGAGAAAGATATACATAGATATATGTATTCAAGAAACATTCAAGGCTCCTAACCAACCCACACAGATCTAATATCTTCATCTGCAACTAATTTTGTTTCTTTAGTTGGCATTTAAGTCAGACACTTTATATAACTCATGATTTATTCAGTAATTCAGTCCTCACTAAGTTTTAATTGATACTGTACACCAACATTCCCTCATTTATTTATATGCAATATTTAATCATTTTGCTGAAATGTAGTTTTACAAACCTAAAAATATTCATAAAAGGCTGTCATAACAAGCTCGTGAACCCAATGTCTAATTGTTCTGTCAAGCTTAATTCATCGCTGTTCATTAATGAAGTGCCACTGTTTGTTTTCTTTAATTGTTGAATAGGTTGTTTATCTCTGAGACCAACAAACAACATGATATTTTGAGCCTAAAAAGGTCGCAGTGGTTGAATCTTAATTGTGTCTAACTCTGGTTTTTAATCATGTTACCTAAATTTGCAACAGTCTTGTAAGATTTACTCCTGATTAAATCCTGACACCTGTTTCCTGTCAGGTCTCCCTTTTATTAAGAGTGTGGGCTTTCGTCGTGTTTTCAGTGGTTGAGTTCACTCAAGAGACGCAGTGCTTTGCTAAAATAAATTGCCCTTTTTTAACAAATAACTTGTCAGCCCCAGATCCACTGAGGAATAAAATCTGCTCTCTGGAAGTGTGGCCACAGACGACCACACAAAACCTCAACATATGGCCTAAGTCCAGATTCAGCAGCATCCTGTCAACAGAAATGAATGGGCCATTAGTTCAGTTAAACTTCCTCACCTCCCATATGCTGCAACTACAAAAAATCTCTGGCAACAAATCCCAAATCACCCAAGGTATGTGGGCCTCCAGGCATGCCAAGAAACTCTAAGCTTCTCACAGCTGAAGATACTACTCTACCTCAAGCCCCTGAAGTTGAGCATCACACCAGAGGGAGCACTGCAGGATGTGCAACTGGGCGAAAGCATATTGCATTCACAGAGAAATAGAACGAAAACAAAAAACTACTTTGTATGTTTACCATCACGGCACATATTGGAACAAACGGGCTGTTACGTTTGTTATTACCAGAGTTTTCTGACAGGATCCTCATTGCAATCTAAGTAGTACTCCATCTCAAACACCAGGCGAAGCAAACAATGAATGGAGCTCTGAAAAATCTGTCATTAATATTCTGGATCTGTCGGCCACACTAATAGAAATTCAAGGCAGATACTGAAGCTTGGAATAAAAACGAATACACAAATCACACCCTAACAGGCTATAATTTCTCACCAAGAAAACAAGTTTCAGTTTATGGATTTGTTTGATCTCTTTGTAAGTCATATTTGTAAGTCTGCCCCACTCACTGTTGAAGAACTGAGGTTCTCCGTTTCTGTTTTCTAGTGGTAAATTTATAGCTGCATCAATTTATTTTGACTGAGGAGAAAATGCATTCAAACACACGTTCTTACTGGAACCATGTAAGCGAATACATCCATGTATTAAAAAACCAAGCCAAGTCTCTGAAACTCAGTTTGGTCCAAAAGTTCAGTAAAATTCATGTTTTGTATGTTTGTTGTTGTTGTTTTGTTTGTTTTTCTTTAAGATGTTAGATCATCTTTACTAACTGACCGTCTCTCTGCAGGGAGAACAGCAGGGGTGTTACTGAGCATACAGTTACTGAAGAAACGTTTTACAGCGGCGGCTTTGATGACGTCACTATTATGCGACACCATAACAAGTAAATGTCTGTAAATAAGGACAAATCACCACAAAAAGCGGCTTCGAGCTCACAGGAGGGGGGTCCGACTAATGTTTCGTAACAAAACATTGGGGAAATGGAGGAGTTTGTGGCAGATAGAACTTAGAGGAGCACTTCAGTTTGTTGATGGGAGTGATTACTGATTAATGAAAAAAACACTTTTGATCCAAATAATCAGTTTTTGTGAATAAATAACAGGAGAACTTACACAATATCCCTTTCAAATTGGGTTCACTGCCTGATAAGCTATGATTATTTGAAAAGCTTTAAATATAATATTATTGTCATCGGCTGTAAAAGTTATGGGACTTAAAAAAAACATCTGTTAATCATTTCGGCTCTCATAGCTCGTCTTGTTTGTTTTATTTGGTCACTCTTACTAGATGGCAGAAGCGGCATACTCTCATCTGATGTTAACAGTCGGTAGCAATCACATTGTTCACAGTTTGCAACGTTGTAAAATCTTTCATACCTGGGTTTGTGTCATACAGTAAGAGCGTACCTGCTGCCTGCTAGATGCTGGTGTTTGAACTTGGATTGTGCATGTTGTCTTTATTAAAGATGCACTACAGAATTTTTGCAATTTTCTCAGTGATGCACCTCCTATCAACGGCTAAACTGGCATCGATCTTGCATCCTACTGTACCTGTACTGTGAGCTCACTCCAGCCAGTAAAATACAGTGTTGTCTCATCTCTTGTTTTGTTCTTTCCTCTCTTTCTTTCCTTCTCTTCCTTCAATAATGTTTTCTTCTGTTTCTTTGGACAAATCCACCATGGTGCTTGTTCAAAACACCCAGTGTGTCAGTGACGGATCTAGAAAATTTACATGGGGGAGCAAAGGAGAGGCAAGAGGTCCAAGCAGGGTGGCAATGTTATATGTCCTCAATGAGGTATGTGAATATCTCCTATAATGACATGGAATGAAGAAAAACACCCTTAAAACAATTTAGGAAAGTGTTTTACTCTTGTTTTGCTTTGCAACTTGCTCATATTCACTGTTGTGTTTGGTGGTTTATATATTCTTTCTTTTTACAGATTCATCTTTTTCTGCTCAGCAACATATTACACACTGACAAGTTTGCAGCTAAATGGGTTACATGCACAACTCCACAACTTCCTGAACTTCAGCCAGCTCCTTTGATTCCTGTCTTTCATTGGACAAACTGAGTAATCCAGGTGTGCAAACTATGATCAGAATGGTCAGACACACCTGGATTAATCAGTTTGTCCACTAATGAAAGACAGGAAACAAAGGAGCTGCTGAAGTTCAGGAAGTAGTGGAGTTGTGCATAAAGCCCATTGTAAGAGGAATATCAAACTGAAAGTGAGTTAAAATTAAGTCCATCAGGGGAAATCAAGTGCTTTCTTCAAGTGTAATTTCTTTAGAACAACTTATCAAGAGTAGTTATGCTCCCAATATTTCAGAAACTGTGACACTCAGGGGTGTGAAAAAGTACAGATAAAGTAGATGTTCAAGGACTTTAGTCTTTACCATCACACAGGCTGATAGTAGTAAAAACAGAATTGCAGCAGCATTAGTGTATTGGAATATTGAACTTTTAAGCTCTTTTCACACATGCACTAATAGTGGCTATTGAATTTGTTGGTGTCAGGTGTGCATGACCATCCTGCTGCTAACATGAATCCTGCTGCTTTATCTTAACATGAATGACAGCAATCTGATTTTGCAACAAAAACAATCCACATTCAAAACAGCAAAAGTCTAAACTGCTGCAGGAACATTAATGGACTGATGAGTTAATTTGACTTCCACTCAGCAGAAAATCAACAGGTTGCAGTGCAGCCCAAATTTACGGCACCAAGTGATGTTATCACATTATTTTAGCAGCCAAAAGAATTAAAAAAAAAAACATATTCCAACTATTGATTGTAACACTAATGTTACCTTCATCTGCAGTCCTTTCTTGCCCTGTTGTGCTTTCAGTGGCTTTCTGCATCTGTGAACTTTCTGGTGTCTCTATCATCCCTCTTTCCTCACTTCTTGCCATCTCCTTTTCCTTCTCATCCCTCACTTTCTTTAAAAAAAAAAAACTGAAAACGTCTCCACTTTTATACTTCCTTTTCATTGTGGCCTGCAAATTCCAAGCATTAAGATTTAAAACAAATTTGTTGCATCCTTATACGAAGCCTTTAAAAATACAAAATGATTTATCATATTTACACGAGTTACAGAAGCAGTTATATTTAGACATCTTGTTCTGTGGAGCTTATTTATTTTCCAAGTCTTACAGCAGGATTTAATGTTTCATTGTGCTGCGGTCTCATTGCTATTATTAATCACAAAGAACAATCAGTCAAGCTTCACCCCGCTAAAACAGCGACCCAAAACATTTCTAAACTCTTTATAAACTGCTTTTGTGTTAATTGAGCTAACCTTACGAGGTGAATACGCTCTAACAAACCAAACGCAACTGAGTGCTGATGGGGAAACAATTAATGAACATACTGTCTGAACCGCAACCATCCGTCTATTTTAGCAGACATTGTATTCATTATAAATTTAATTTGACTCAATCTTTGTCCTATAGAACATCACCTGGAGAAACTGGCTTTACCTGGCTGGCTCAGTGGCTTCAATCTTCCAGACTGCAGACTGTCTCGTTCATGAGCCTGTGACGCAGCACAGCGCATGGACACAGAGCAGAAGAGGGGCAAACGATTTTTGACGCAGGGCCGTAACTTAGCTGTTCAGGGTCCAAAGATTTAAGATCAGCCCCTGCCATGTGTTCATATCCGTTTGCTAGTGCACAACCAATACTGGACTGCAATGTCGCACTGCGCCCGGATGGAAAAAGTTGCATAGTGTAGTTTCTAAGCCTTGGGACCCCGCTGGGCAGTCATCGCTTAATAAATGTTCATAATGAATGAAATCCATACTGTCAGAAATTCATATTTTTAAGATCAAAAAATTAAGTTGTAGGTCTTTTAAGGCGTGACCAGCGAGGGAGCTGTGAATCTAGTCGGCTGGTCTCGTGCTGCTTATTTAAAAACTCACCAACAGGCTCTGCTTTCTGAATTGCCAGAAACATCTTCTATATCACCTTTAACTCGTGATGTATGGATGATTACAGTAATACAGTGTCAATTTTTTCTGTACACGTTTCTCAACATGTCAACGGATATGTACAGTGATGTTTTTCCTTTATTTCTTAGTGTTATTTAGCCATCCGTCCATCCATTTTCTGTACCGCTTATCCAGTTCAGGGTCCGGGGATGTTATTTGACCTTTTAGTTTATTTTTCATCTATCCTATGAAAAAATAATTATTCAAACCAGAAAAAATCAGCTGTCTGTGAATAAGTTAAAATTGACAAAAGTAATGACAAATAAAAATTCTATGAAAATCATGAGACTGATTTTAAATTGTGGCTCAACAGAAATATTTAAAGACACACAAAAAAATTGTCAATTTAGCCTTTTCTTTGATTGGAGGGTATGAATAATTCTGAGGACAACTGTAAAATTTGTCATATTTGTAAGATATATATACACGGTACACACACATATATATATATATATATATATATATATATATATATATATATATATATATATATAATATATATATATAACTTTCTGTTCCTTAGTTTACTTGAAATGATAAGTGTGCTTGTGTGGCAGGGTACGACAAGGCAACGAGGGCCAATCCCACAGACTCCCATGTGAGAATGACGCGCGCTTACGAGTCAGCCAAAGAGATATCCCTGTGGCAAAGTAGCCAGGGCGCATGATCAATCGGGAGCATAGTGACAGGACCCCACTGTCACATCTCTCCCCCTCTTTCCACAAGCATGTCCTCGTGCTTCATGCAGGCTGCCACCAATTTCGAATCCATGGACTGTTTACGAGTGTCACATGGATCCTGCTGACAACGCCAGAAAGTGGCAAGGTACTGTAGGCAATGAGGCCCTGGGCAGGATTCAATCCCACGGATTCCTTGGTGAGAGTCATGCTTATCAGTCAGCCAAAGGGATATCCCTGTGGCCAAGTAGCCAGGGCGTGTGATCAGAGCATAGTGACAGGACCCCACACTGCCACGGTAAAAGGCTTACACTAACCCTTGTATCTCTAAAGTTTTTCCCCTCAATTAGAAATTTAAATAAATTTGGCAACAATTCGGCTACTTGCTTAGATTTGCAAGATTCAGATAATTTCACATTTATATTTTCTGCATTTACTACAAGACAAAGCCCAGTTCTACAACAGGCAGTCTTCTTTGTTAACCTTAAAATGCTTGCATGTACAGCACAGTTGTGTGAAAAAGTTTTTGCCCCCTTCCTGATTTCTTATTTTTTTGCATGTTTGTCACACTTAAATGTTTCAGATCATCAAACAAATTTAAATATTAGACAAAGATAACACAAGTAAACAGAAAATGCAGTTTTTAAATGAAGATTTATATTAGTAAGGGGGGAAAAAATTCCAAACTCAAATGGCCTTGTGTAAAAAAGTGATTGCCCCCTAAACTTAATAACTGGTTGGGCCACCCTTAGCAGCAACAACTGCGATCAAGTGTTTGCGATAACTGGCAGTGAGTCTTCTAGAGCGCTGTGGAGGAATTTTGGTCCACTCATCTTTGCAGAATTGTTGTAATCCAGCCACATTGGAGGGTTTTCCATCATGAATTGCCTTTTTAAGGTCATGCCACAGCATCTCAATGAGATTCAGGTCAGGACTTTTACTAGGCCACTCCAAAGTCTTCATTTTGTTTTTCTTAAGCCATTCAGAGGTGGACTTGCTGGTGTGTTTTGGATCATTGTCCTGCTGCAGAACCCAAATGTACTTCAGCTTGAGGTCATGAACAGATGGCCTGACATTTTCCTTCAGGATTTTTTGGTAGACAGCAGAATTCATGGTTCCATTTACCACAGCAAGTCTTCCAGGTCCTGAAGCTGCAAAACAGCCCCAGACCATCACACTACCACCACCATATTTTACTGTTGGTATGTTTCTTAAATGCCATGTTACTTTTACGGCAGATGTAATGGGAAGCTACAGTACACCTTCCAAAAAGTTCAACTTTTGTCTTGTCAGTCCACAGCGTATTGTCCCAAAAGTCTTGGGGACCATCAAGATGCTTTCTGGCTAAACTGAGACAAGCCTTTATGTTCTTTCTGCTCAGCAGTGGTTTTGGTCTTGGAACTCTTCTATGCAGGCCATTTTTGCCAGGTTTCTCTCTTATGGTGGAGTGATGAACCTTAATTGAGGCAAGTGAGGCCTGCAGTTCTTTGGATGTTGTTCTGGGGTCTTTTGTGACCTCTTGGATGAGTCGTTGCTGTGCTTTTGGGGTAATTTTGGTTGGCCAGCCACTCCTGAGAACATTCCCCACTGCTCCATGTTTTCGCCATTTGTGGATAATGGCTCTCACTGTGGTTCGCTGGAGTCCCAAAGCTTCAGAAATGGCTTTGGAACCTTTTCCAGACTGATAGATCTCAATTACTTTGTTTCTTATTTGTTCCTGAATTTGTTTGGATCGCAGCATGATGTCTAGTTTTTGAGGATCTTTTGGTCTACTTCACTTTGTCAGGCAGGTCCTATTTAAGTGATGTCTTGATTGAGAACAGGTGTGGCAGTAATTAGGCCCGGGTGTGGCTAGAGAAATTGAGCTCAGCTTTCCAAAGATGTGATAAACCACAGTTAATTTATGTTTTAACAGGTTAATAACAGTTAATAATGTTTTAGCACAACTGTATATGCTACTCCTTTATTGTTTGGCTTGTCAGAGGCTTGCATCAAAAGCTGAAATGAAAACACATACCATGCTCACAACACTGGTTCACTCTTGGTCCTCCTTTCAGGCTGGTTCGTCAGTTTACAGAGCTGGTATTAAATTGCACTTCAAGTGTCTCACACTGCAATTTTCTTCTAGGCATAGTTTAATTTCTGAGGCTTTACAAAAACTGAAAAGATAATATAGCCAGCAAAAGCAGCATTACACTGCAATTGCAACAAGTGTTGTTTTAAGAGGGAATGCCTGTATCCTGCTTAATGTACAGAGTAATTTCTATTATAATAGCTACATTAAACTCAGATGAATGTCTCAGACTCTTCATATAAGAATATGTCAAATAAATGAAACCTTGGTTGTTTCTTATTTCAAGATGGAGTTGCAGCCTTTGATATCAATTTATCACCCATATTAGCTCTTTTTATGCATAAAAATGCACTGTAGATTGCAAGCAGCTTAAAAATGGGATGAACAAATTTGAAAGATAGCATCATGGACATTTCCTTCAGATTTTCTCTTATAGCAAAATCTCACTATATGACATCTTTCTATGGCTCCTATAATAAAGTGCTGGAATGGTTCTATCCAGATTACCTTAAAGGGTAACTTTTTTTTTCAACCTGGACCTAATTTCTAGGAGTATACGTGCATTTACTCACCGGTAAAGTTTCTGCATTACTCTGACTCCTTGGGTAGATATTACGTTGAGTCACCCTTCGGTGTACGTCCAGCAAAATAGCAGAGACGGGGCAGCCGCGATATGAGACATTATCTGCAGCAAAACTCCTTGATTTTCACCAATACTTTAATGAATGAACGAACAACTACTTTCGTCCCGTGAGCCCAGATTTAGCTTTCCGTTAGTTATCAGGTAGTTGTAAACACTTTTGGGGCCGCTTGTTCATGATGCGTGCTTCCGTAGTACAGCTGAGAAGAGCAGCACGCTATCCAGACAACAACAAAAAACGCAATTTGCAAAACTCTGAACTTACAGGACAATAGTACCCATTCGTTCGTTCATTCTACTTAAAGCATTGATGAAATCAAGGAGTTTTGCTGCAGATAATGTCTTTTATAGTGGCTGCCCCGTCTCCGCCATTTTACTGGACGTACACCGACGGGCGACTAAATCCAACACTTCTCAGGGAGTCAAAGTAATGCAAAAACTTTTCCAGTGAGTAAATGTATGTATATACTCCTAAAAATAAGGTCCAGGTTGAAAAAAAAGAAAGTTATCCTTTAATGAAGATCTGCAACTGAGACATAATTGTCAATCCGTCTGCTGAAACTTAAGTCCTTAAATCTGATCACCTTAAAAGCAGCTCATTTCACCTAAAGCTTGCACTGCCACTGGTCAGATGTTTGGAGAAGTGGGAGTGTCTGCTTCTGCAGACTAATCCCACAATTAAGCTTTAAATGTGCGATTACGGATTAATGTGTTATTTTCTTTGAAAAGAGAAGAAGTCACCTGCACTGCAGAGAGATGTTCCCCGTGGATAAACAGTATAAAAATAGCAACTGAACTGACAGTGTATATTAAAACCACCTGCCTAAATATATTTTTTTTCTGAGTGCTGCCAAAAGAGCTATTAAGATCAGATTCGATGAATCAGACTTGTTTTTGTTGCACATCCCACAGATGCTTAATCATGTTGAGATTGAGAAATTTGGAGGCCAAAGCAATACACTGGAGTCATGTTTATGTATGTGTCAGAGTAACAAATGTCTGGGTCGAAGAAGCCAATTCTATGCATCACAGCAGGCTGCAGCGTGCCTTTATATCATACTTAATTATTTATGTTTTCAAGGATCTATGCAATAATCAACTGCCACCGTGTCACTTTTACAGATCATTTCCCAAATGGTGACCAAACTGTCAGTCATCTGTTTTCATGGAAATGTCAGCCAAGTTTGTCAGTATTGACATATCATTTCAATGCAAAGAAATGATGCCTTTTATTTATTACACCTTATTATATAGTACTAGAAAGAATGCATATTGTTTAAAAAAAAGATATCAAGCACTGCAGAATGGTGTTTTTCTTCATTTTTGTTTTGTTTACTGTTTGTGCATCTAGCTCACGATGCATGACTGACACCTGGCCAGGCCTGCAATTTCATCATTTTGGGGTCAAGGCCACTTGACCTTTGGTGTTGACAACTTTTGGAGGGCACAACGGCCAAATATCAGGGCAGAAAGGCCATCAAATTTTAAAAAAGATTTTAAGTCCACAGTCATAATTAATTAAGCTGAAAGGTTAAGGGTGATTACATTTTCTAACAGGGACGTTCTCAGGGCTGGACTCCTGTTTCCCAGGCAACTGCCCGTTTCCCCTCTGTGGCGAAAATTGCCCTCATGGGGAAAAAATGGGAGTAAAGAAAATATTTGAATTCATGTTCAAAAAAAGTGCCATGAGTGCAGAATTTCACTGGAACTATTTCCATTTTAGTCTTCTAATGACTAAGTGTTGAAAATGTTGAAATACACTAAAGATGAGGTGCAACAAGTTTCAGGTGGAGAGGAGCAAGACAAGTCACATGGTAGGCAAGGCCAAACGGCTAATCATTTGCAAAATATTACAACATTAAAGGAATAGTACACCCACAGAATGATGTATTTATTTTCCACTTACCCTCATGGTGAGCAAGACTGGAGCACTTTTTTTATTATCTCAAATGCAGCCAGCGATCAATAAGGCTTGTCGTTTTTCTCCACCTTTCATATAATGTAGTTCGCCGGGGCCCGAGCCAAAAAGATCCATAAAAGTCCACAAAAACTTGTCAATATTCCTCCATACTGCTCGTCCAATGTAATCCAAGTGTCCTGAGTGGGTAACGTCCAGAATTTACTCAAAACTACATCATTTAGTATATTTTTCGAGCCTAAACGGTGGTACATCTTCCTTTCGCGAAGCGCGCATATGCGCGTTCACGAAACTACGGTAGCCTCAGCGTTCAGAGCCTACTCTGCCAATAGATTAAGCGTATAAGAAGAAATTTGCTGTTTACATTGTGCTAAGAGCGCCAGAGCTGCAGAAAAATCGGGACAAACACAAGAGGGGTTAAAACAAACAGAGAAAGGAAAAGAGTGCACGATCTCATCTGCTACAGCTTCCGTAGTTTCGTGAACTTGCATCGGCATGGTTGCAGGAGATGCGATGTTATACTGTTTAGGCTCTAAAAATATACTAAATGACGTTGTTTCGAGTAAATTCTGGACGCTACCCACTCAGGACACTTGGAATTTGCTGAATCTGCTTCTCTCACCGAGATAATACCAAATTTAGATTTCTAATATGGCATGATTACTAATGTTGCATTACTGCATTAAAAATTTCACATGCTAATATCACAGATAAATCTCTTGACAGCCCTAACAAAAATTCTGAATATATTTGACAAACGTTGGCCTTTTTCTTTTCTTTTCTTTTTTTTTTTTTTACAGTAATCTTGTTGACTCCCTGAAATAATTTTGAAACCCCCAATGGGATCCTGACCCCCAGTTTGAGAACCACTGCTGTAGAGCAACTACGTGCACAGATTATGGCAAAGGGCCACCCAGCATAATGAAGATTGGTCGGAAGACCTCTGACCAAGCACTAGTATGTGATTGGTTTGTAGGGAGAATGTGTTGTTACATCAGCTCCTCTGTCACACAGGCCTTCCTCATTCTCCATGATTATCAGTGATCCTTGGGCACCCATAATCCTGTCCGTCATGTGACTGAATGCCCTTCTTTGGCTCACTTTTGGATGGTAATTGTCATCTCATATGGGAGGACACCACTTAACACTCTTTCTTGTCCATTTTCTCCTGCTTTCAGCCCATTAACTTCAAGAACAAATTGTTCTCTTCCTAATGAAATAATCGGCAGGGCTTAGTTTACTTTTTTAGATGTTTTAATGTTTTGGCTGGGGAAATCGTGGCTCTCTACAGGCCTCCATCCACATCCCTGCCGTTAGGTTAGGGACCTTATTTTTGAGGATGCTTGGGGGTGGACATGCACAAAATTGAGACATAATGAACACAAAAAGAGCAATAAAGTTGAAATTGATAACAACCCGATAAAGATCTTTACTGCCCCCCACTGGAGATATATAAGCCTTTTACAATCACTGACAGGAAGGAGGAATAAAGGTGCAAGACTTTTAAATCCCCTGCATATGATCAGTTAATACAGGCATGACTTTCACTTGTTTATATGTCTTATCAGTGGCATGCAGTTTTATAGAAAGCTGCTCTTTTTTTTAAATAAAAAAAAAAAAACAGTTTACTCTACATAACTGTAAATGCTACTGCTTATAGCATTTTCATGCATCAACAGAACAAGAAAGGCATTTAAAAAAGGCAAATTCCTCCACCTTGACTGCATTTCTCACACTTGAGCTGAAAAAGTAGGGCTGTGGTATGTTACACAATGCCTGAAAACCTTTAGGCACTACAGTGTTGTCTCCTAGCAACCAACAAAAAAGGGTTGGCTGTGCGGAGTGGGGTGACATTATCCTAAACCATCCATTGACTCCGTCTGTACAGTAGCGTTCTTGTCCATGCTTTATGTAATTACGGAGGAAGGGTTTTTATGTTTGTGATTGATAGATGATTTATGTTCGTAAACAGATGTGTAGCAGCAACCTAATGGCTCAGCAGTGTAACATTTACCAAGCAGGGTAGGGACACCATAAAAATTGATAAACAACAACATAAAACCAGAAAGGAGTGGTTGTAATAAGCCGAAGCCTGAAGACATAATGATTGTTTTTTTCCCTTGAATATAACTCAATAAACTTTTATACTATTACCAAACACAGAAGCAGGATTGGTTACAAGCAGCTGCATCGCTGGTAAGCTGCAGGGATCTCAGCATTCATATTTTTATTGTACTGGTACTGCACTGGCCTCAAATTCCTTCCCTTCCTTGTAGAAAGGCTTTGCTGTATAATTCAGTTGGATAAATGTGGAGATACTGCAAACAATGCAAGGCGCTGCAGATCAGCAGGGGACTGAGAGTTCAGCTTTATCTGAGAGTTCGGTTCCTCTCAGCATGCCTCGCCAGTTTCAAGAGCATGTGCTATGTCCTATCAGTCAGTTTCTGATCCAAGAATCAATCCACTACCTACTGCTGTGGTCCAGTGCATTAGAAAGAGTTGTTGTCAATGATCCCTGGTAGAAGTTCTCTGTTTAGGCCAATCCTGACATCCTTGCAGGTGATTTCCCTGCAAACAGTCGGCACCGAGCCATTTGCCTTTGAGTATTTACCAATATACGTTTTTTTCTCAACTAATGAATGCCAGTGCTGCTCCATATACTTGCATCCACAGTTGTGTAAAGCATTCTGCTGCTGATCAGCATCTCAATCAGTTGTGCCAGACTTGTGGAAACTGCTTGGCTTTTCTTTTGCAAAGATTGAAAATATGCTAATTGTTTGCACTTTCCCAGGTTTTTCCCTCATTTTCATTATCTTGCAGTTGGTATTTGGGGTTGCAGTGGAACAGTAGAATTTTAATTCACTGTTGATCATTAGCAGGATGCATTGACATGCAATGACACATAGTTACATCAGTGTACTGGTTGAGAAGACAGTGACAAAATCAACAATTGTTAATGCAAAAATCCCAAAATCAGTATTATCTTTAAACTGCTATGAAATTTAGGAGGTATGAATTTTTCAAAGCAGTGAAATTTTACTTCTCTGTCCCATTCCGAGATGTCAGTTTAGCTCCTCCATCAAAATTCCTCATTGGTTCTCCAAGTTGAGAGCGATGAGGCTCTCTTCCCTGAAAGCACGCTCGAATCAGATTGGCCGGAGGCCCGATCAGTCACCACTCTGCATCAGAATCCACTCCGCATCAGCTCTGCTTATGCAAAGTTGGACAAGCCATCAGCATTTTTGGTTTCCCAGGAAATGACTAACTCCAAAGTACTACAGAGAAGCAGAAACAGTGATTCATCTTTTAAAACATAACATTTCATGGAAACATTAAGCTTGAACTCTACTTTTGTAGTTAATCCAGGTGTGCAGTGGCTTACACAAGTGGCCTACCCTAGTGTGTGCTTTCGTCCTTGTACACGGGTATACTGCATCTGTCTCTGCACCAAAATGCTGTTTGCTGGCAGGGATGCACTGCCACTGTGCTGACTTTCTTTGTGTCTTTGTTGACAGCGACCAAACCCCTTGAGTTACAGTACTGTTACTTTAACTAAAATTGCTGCAACACTAAATAAAAAAAAGACGAAAAGATGGTATGTATACTGTAATTGATCCAATCACATCTATACTTAGAGCAACAGAATTATGAAAACAAGTCTTATACATACGTGAAGTGTCCTTCATATTGTTCTGCATGGAGAGCAGGTCATCCAGAAACAATACAACCTATTGATGGATTTTTTTCTACCCCAATATCATTACATTTGCAGTATTTTAGACATGTTTCTAATAACCAAAGTAGTATCAGGGTAATAGTTTTTATTGCCAGAGCACATTATAGCAATTAATGCATAATACTGTATGACAAGAACAGTAATTCACATTTATACCACTGATCATTCTGAAGTTAACAATAATACACTCAGTATGATATGAAAATTGTCAGTTCAAGGCAATTCTTTGATACCCTCATTACTTCAGAATGTTTACTATTCAGGTCACTGCTTTTGTTTACCTTTATTATTGATTTATTTATCTGTTTATTTCTACTGCTGTCTTGGCAAAAACAGTGAGTTCACAAAGAAGCTAGAAGTTTTTGTATTGATTTACACCAGGGGTGCCCAAAGTGGGGCCCGTGGCCCACCACCCCCTTTCTTTTGGCCTGCCTACTGCATATTGATTCTGTCGTATTTATAAACTCGCAGGTGCACCATCATCATCTGACCTTCCTTTAGGTCATTAGGTTAACCAGATACAGTGTATACAAGTTCTAATTAACATTTAGGTCTTGTTGTTACTACAAGTACAACTTTACACTCTCCAAATGTGTGAGTTGAGTGCCATGAATTAGCTCTAAGTTTACCAGATAAACAGGGAGGGTGTCATGGTATTACATAGACAATTAACTCATGGTGCAACAGGGGGTGCTGCAAAGCCTAGGAAATATACTGTAAGCTCATCTATTGAGAACCTTTGTTATTAATTCCCAAATTGGTGTTTTTAATGTAGCGTGTTATTCTCACTGATGGAAGAGAATGCATCTATTTGAATATTAAACTATAATTAAATGAGCTTTCCTTGACATTCATTAAAGTTTTAACCCATAAAGTTGCTGTATTTGGCCTGCACATTTTCATTTTGGCGCTTGGAGGCAAAAATTTTGTCACCCCTAATTTACACCACAGCAGAGTTAAAGGGAATAACTACTGATTTCCATTCATCAGGTAACCAAAAATACATCTCCAGGCCAATGAAGTGCTCATGAAGCTTTTTAAGGAGATAAAACTGTAAATCAGCGCATTATTAAAGCTATGGTCTACAATTTGAAAGTTTGATCATTATTAATAAGCTCATTTAGATGGTGGTAATGGTCCTATAGTAAAATCTACACAATGTGAAGAGCAGAAAAAATGAAAAAAATCCATCCACTCTAGTGGCTGCTGGGCTGTAAAAACGTTTAAGTTGTACTTCCATGGTCATTTCATTAATATTTCTGTGTTCTCCATTATTATTGAATGCATTCTGCATTGTTTCTGTTTAAAAAACCTTCTGGTATCTTTGTATCCAGCTGTATTTGTATACTAGAAGAGAGGCTTGTGGTCCAACGGCAGGCTTTTCCGGGTCCTTCTCATGAATTTCCGTCTGATTGGCTGGCTCCCATGAGTGTATGAAGGAAGCTCCGCCCTCCGCTCTTATTTCGTTACAGACAGGAAATAGAGCCGACAAACAAGTTTGTTCCACCATGCTAACAAACAGTTAGCTAATTAGCTTCTCAACTCCGAAGCTACAGTCGTGCCGTCTTCACTTCTAGTGTGTAGTGGAGGGTTACCTGCCTTCCAATGGACAGAATGAAACCCCACGTGGGATACGCTATTCGCAATGTGACGTAGAAGTGCAAGGCTGTTCCCGATTCGCTCTTTTCTTTGAATTGTTTCTCTGATGAGAAAGCACAGCCGACTGGGGGGAACGCAACACTAGCAAGTCAGCATGTGTAAGTAAACAAGGGGAAACCCTCCGTATTTCAGAAGGAGCAAGTTAAACGGGTTTTCAGTGGAAGGAGGCCTTTAACCAATATGAGCCATCCGGCCGCATGGCTTACATTGGTCAACGTAGCTGTTCGTCTCACTTCTCTCTGCTCTCATTCAATCCCTGC
This sequence comes from Atherinomorus stipes, assembly GCA_023101725.1. Lineage (NCBI taxonomy): Eukaryota > Metazoa > Chordata > Actinopteri > Atheriniformes > Atherinidae > Atherinomorus > Atherinomorus stipes. The sequence continues at coordinate 53,270 of JALJCO010011783.1, forward strand.
TCAAGCCGACACTTCCCCGACAACTGACTGTCTGTGTTCCGAGTTGCGCCTCGGCCCCGCCCTCTTCCGCGTTTAAACATTTTCTTCTTTTTTTTTTTTTTTTTTTGTGTTCGAAACTTTCTGCAACAAGTTAGTAGCTGAGTAGCAGCTTAACAACAAGAGGAGAATGGGACAGAAAGGCAGCGGCAGCAGGAAGCGCCTCTGCTCACCAGCCAAAGTTGGGAGAAAAGAAAGGCAGACGGAATGTGAGCAGCAGGAGGGAAGGAAGGCCGCGGTAGGTTTGCCGCAGGAGGAAACTACAGGGCCCGGTTGTTCAATTCTCGGTTATTTTAACCGCTGGTTTACCCCTAACGGTCCGTTAAATCCTTAACCTGCCGTTAGCTAACCGACTGTTAAATATGCGTTGTTCAAAGCATGGTTAGTCATGCCGTCAGCTAACGGCACCGTCAAAGTTAACCATAGGGTTAGCACCACTGGTTAGCACCAATGTATCCCACAATTCCCCATTTTGTTTACTTCTGGTATTGCAAAAAGTAATGTTGTACGTCTGTGTCTCCTTATTGCTGTGAGGAAGACACGGGGGGCCGACTCACTTTATTTTCCCACCGTGAACAGAGCTGCTGTTAGCCACAACACACTCTTCCTCATCCCCTAGTCTCTCCATCCTTCCCCGTTCTCTTCACACTCCTGCGCCCCCCCCCCCCCCCCAGCTCATCCGGCCTCACAGCACAGCAAACCCTCAGTAACAATACACACGGGACACAGAAAGTATTGATAAGCAAACGATCCCTTTCACTTCAAGGAAAAAGAGGCAGAAATTTCTCTGCTGATGAAGAAAATGTCATTCTAAATAGTGAGTCCGTCGTGTCCACAGTTCGTTGCACGCTCCAAATCGACTCGCAAAGGATTACATATATGCATTCTTTCCCGAAGTGGTGCGCAGCTCCTCGTTAGAATAATCCCCGATGTCAAAATCAAAGCCACAATAACCGCCGTACTTCCTTCTCTGAACCGGCATAATGAACGCAGCGTTAGCAACAAACGGCATAATGAGAGAAAACCACACCGTTAAGACTTTAGCGGCGGTCCTTAGGTGTGTTAACTTTAACGTTAAGATAACACACGGTTAAAATTAACGGAGTTTTGAACAACAAGATAACCGGACTGTTAAAGTTAACGGTCGGCTAAATGTATTTAACGGCTGGTTAAAAGATAACGGAGTTTTGAACAACTGGGCCCAGGTGGATAAAGTCTCTGAATGAAACACGAAGACGAAACTGGACGAAAACGGGAGGGAAAATCTGAAGCAGAAGAGACACGGGTGGAGTGAAAGCGGATTGCTTTTTTCCAAAATTTCTCAACTGATTCTGAAATCGTAGACCATAGCTTTAATTCTTCCAAAATAGGAAAAATTAAATGAGGTGTGAATTGAATCATTTTTCATACTGCCTCACAGCCAAAGTATGTGTGGAGGGTCTTTTATACAGTTCCTACTGTACGTCCGAGTAGGTAAAGTAAAGGACAAGCCATTGCTGATGTTACTGGACCACACAGAATGAAATAATGTAGAGAGGCATTTACGTAATTCAGTGCTGGTAAGGCACTGTCTCTGAAAAATCTGCTGTTTCCAGTAATGATGGGGAAAAGATTCTGAGGCGGAGTTTGCATCACTCTTCTTGACGCAGAGGGATTGGAAACAACTTTGTCCTGCATCGGAAGATTCAAACATTGGTGCTTCACTTTATGCCTCTCATACTGTATTCAAAATGTGTTTCAGTGTTATTGGTGTGAGAGCTTTAAAAGTTTTCATCAGAAATAATGGCGTAAAACATTCAAGAATGACAAGATGTTTTTGTGTTCGACCAAACACAATCGGCTGCAAAGCTGCAGCAGGAAGGCTCTCTGCTCTTGTTTTTATCACTTTTAGTCCCGTTTTTAAATAAAGCTTTGTAAATAACCCTGAACCAAAATTTTACTTGCTGTATTCTTTCATTTGCATCCTTGATTTTATCTGAAATGTTTTTTCGGGTGGGTTTGATTATGTCTGTGCAATAGGTTATTTTTTTAAACAAATGTCTTACACATTTAACTTTATCACACTTCAGTTGCAGTGTCTCAGTCGTCTCTAACAAAAAACATAATTTATTGTAATGTATAATAATTATGTACTCATCATTTAGTATAAATGACTGAAAACATCGGATTGAAATGAACAGTCGTTTCTGAACTTAGAAATGGTCAGTACCTCAGTGGGCCACCAGTTGTCACTGTTCTTGGCCAGACTGTATAGCCCCGTTTCCACCAGCGGGTCTGGGTCGGGTCGGGCCGGATCGGTCCACGTTTTTTTGCGTCTCCACAGATAAAAACCTGGACGGGTACCCTTATATCCAACCCGACCCGGCCTACTTTTTTGGCACCCTTCGGTAGGGGTACTGATCTAACCGATCCGGACCAAAGAGGTGGAGCTAACACAAAGCAATACATTTATTTGTTGAAAAATCTCACTTCCCGCATGACCAAGCGTAAAAACAAAGCTGGGGTGACTCCTTTTGTTTCTGTCACGCGTTTGTTTTGGTTAAACGGCGTTGCACAGCGATGATGTCACGCGATCACGTAGCAGCGCTGTCCAGCGCCTCAATGGTTAGACTGAAGCTTCAAAGCTTTGAATCTTTCTTTGAGACAATTAGAAGGAAATCTTCAGAGCGTCACAAGGTTTCACCTGCCCATCACTCCTTAAGCCAGCTGAGGAATAAAATCTCTTGTCTGTCACAAAGCCTCCTCCCGGTGGGACATTTCTAAAATTCCAGAGGGCATCCAGAGTACACGAGCCACCTCAATTAGCTTCTTTCAACCATCCAAGAGCAGTGATCCAACTGTGAGCTCCTCCTGGATGGTTAAGTTAAGCTTCTCAACTTATCCTTCAGGGTGAGCCCAGATTTTTTTTTTCTGTATTTGTGATTGTATATCCTTTTGGTCATTACGCACAGTTTTTGACCACAGATGATGGTCCAATCTGTATGAGAAGAATAGATGCTAAATTTATTTCCAGAGATGGTGCAAGTCAGTCTCCTCTTAGTTTGCATCACCATGATACTCCAGAACCAGGATGGGACACACCAATGAGCTATGGTCAGTTAAGGAAATCCATGTCAAGTGCATATAGACCCTTTCATGGCCTACTTCACAGTGACGTTTCCGCTGTTGCTGGAGGCAAAAACAGAGGAAAGTGTGCCGTGAAGACTGCGGAAATGATTTTTCTCGGGTGTTATTATGAATTCAAAATGTCTTGTTGTGTCTTTGGATGCCAGAATAAGAGTAACAACGTTCGTGGCAGTAAATTAAAGTTTCTTTTGTTTTAGTATACCACCAGCGGACATGAGTGCTCATAAAAAACGAAGACAAGTTTGGTTGAATGCAATAAGATGAAAAGACTGAACAGAGACGATCAATAATGCTCGCGTTTGCAGTTTCAATAATACTGCTGCTGTATGACTGCAACAAGACCCTAGTATGCAACATGAAATTGAAAACGTCAAATATCTGATGCTTTTCCCTAAAAGCATAACAATGAATCAACTGTGAGGGGGGTGAATTTTTTTATAACCCATCTGTTTAGATGTTATTTAATCTTGAAATTACACATAATTAGGGGCGTGTCCTTTTGATTGACATGCGGCAGACCGGATGTCGGCCTGCCGGCCGATGGCTAGCACTTAGCTCCTTGTTTGCTCTCAGTAAGGTCTGTAGTTGAGTAGCAAAATGGTGGTTTTTAACAGCTAACAGCAAGTCCAAACATGTCTTAACTTTATCCCGCCACTAAGGAGGCTAATCTTTGTTAGCTCCTGTTAGTTTTGAGTTAGCTCGGTTTGCATTTAGCCCAGAGTATGTTCGCTGTCAATCACTTGCCCCTAGGCCACGCTTTGCCCATTTTAGTATTTTCTGGGAGTGACGACACATGCGACATGGCAAGATGGCGACAGTGGGACACACCCAACTTGTTTTTAATTTTCCCCTATTCAAACGTGACCAGATACAACGTCTCTTTTTTTACAGTCTTTGGTGTAACAGCTTCTGTATTGCGAGTATTTCCGTTAGCTTAAAAATTACCCAGCATGCAGGTGCAGTTTGCTGTTGAAATGGTAATGTTTTCCAGGTGTCAAACATGTCATTCTTCTTGCTTTGACCTGACCCGGCAAAATTTCCGATGACAGCACACAAAGATCCAAACATAGATTGATGTATTTTATAATTAGAACGTGAGCATTTCTCACATGATTGTAGGCATCCAGCTTTTTCTATGCTTTGAAATTATCTTTGCTGGTGTCCCAATTAGATGTCCAGCCACTCCACCGTCTGCAGCCCAGAAGACCTTCATGCTGCTCCGGTAAGGTGTCTGGATCAGCCAGCCTGTTTCCATCTGCTGGCGGTAATTTACTAAAGCAGTTGTCACGGTAAGTAGAGTGAGTGTCTGGACGTATTCCGACAGTTCTGAGACTGAAACACTTGTTTGAAAACTCTCCACTTACAAAAATGCCACAGAGAATTGTTGCTGCTTTTTAACATAGCAAATACTCGCTGCTTTTGCCTCCACCAAAAACGTCACCATGTTTGCAAACTTTGAAACTGTCTAAAACAGAGGAATATAGCATAAATCATCTTCAAATCCTCTCCTGGGTTTCATGCATACAGACCACTGAAGGTACATACATACAGTAGCTGTAAGAGGAGGCCCACAGAGACGCCCAGTCAACCGAGAAGAGTTCTTAGGACTGTTGGTCTGAAAGTATCTTGTATGAAATCCAAATACAGCCAAACCTCAAACACATGCTGAGTAAACACTCTGCCATTTAAAATCCAAACAGCTTGAAAGGTAATTGGATAAAAACTAATTCAAAATAATGCAATATGAGAAGCTGCTGCCAATGCTGCTGTGTGGTAAGAAGAAAAAACAGGTTTTTCTCCATGGGTGCTGAGCTGCAAACACCAAAATAATAAGATCAATACTCATTCCCAACGTGTCTTAGGTAAGCTGTACACACTATGTATTATTAAAGGTTTGGTGATTGAACAGACCATCACCTCTGAGGGGACTGCAGAGTATCTGTGAGAGAGAAAATGGCAAAAAGCCAGGAATGTGATTCCGTTTGAACTGCCTGTATATGAATTATGATAAGACTATGTCACAGAGTGAGCGCATCAAATATGCATTGATATGAATTTGATCATGAAAATTCAAAAGCTGGCATTGGGCTCGGTGCACGTCAAATAAAAACAAAAAGCTAGTCTGCTTCTGCGTTTTCATTTGAATTATGGCTATATTACATTTCTACACAGTCAACACTTAAATTTACTCAGAGACTGTGAGTGCATTTTGCACCACACCTCCGCACTTCTCAAGTAATCCCTCAGCTCTGCAGCTTCCACACCGACACACTGGGAAAAAAACAAACACACACACACACGTTTATACCGGCAGCAGCCCCTAATGTGACATGCATATTTTATAGACAACCTTTCACTCCAATCACAGTCCTGAACCTGAGGGGGTATTCTGGTTAAAAGTCACATCGACTAGACAAACATTTTCCTTCTCGACTGTCAGGAACTAAACTGGAGCTGTGATTCGTTCCTTCTCTGTGAATCTTGCAGTCTCACTGGATTATACAGGATACAACTGCAAAAACATACTATAATGGATTAAATAATGGAGGGTATTGAGTTTCATGTGTGTTTGTTTGTACGTTGCTTTAGAAGGTGTAAATCTATAAAACCGTATACATATATGTCGCCCAAGTTTCTTCAATTTTAGTTCCTCAGTTCTGAAAGTTTTTTCTCTCATGAAAACACAGATGTGTAAATGTTGGCCTTCAGAGCCAACTTAACTTGATCGGTGATCCTGTTGCTTAATAAGGTTCAACCCTGCAACACACCGGGTCTTCGGGGAGAAAGAAAGGACTGCACATGATGTCATTTGTGCTTATAATGAGGTCGGATGTTGCAGTAAAAGGCTCGAAGGTGGGTTGCCAGGAAAAAGATAAAGGACGCGTGGGAATAGTGTCCCATTAGGAGACATATGGTTATACTCTGAAATGCACAAACACTCCCGGAGGCTTAAAGCGTGAATTGCTAAAAGCTCTGAAAATTTAAAACTCAGTTTTCACCTCAACAGTGTCATTTTAAGTGGGAAGAATAGCACTTTTTTAAAAAATGGATTGCCTCTCATGCTGTACCAGTTGCATTAGCTGAAATGTATGTTTGTTCCTTCTAAAGCAAAAACAAGCCCATGTCACCGTGATGCACCATTTAGAGGATTCTTCTGCAAACCACATGAATTCTGCAGTCCATCCATGTTGGGATTGTTGTTTTTTCTTTTATTTGTTTGTCTCCTTCCTGTTTTCTCTTGGATGTGGCTTCCCGTTGATGATTGATGGCCCATTCAGCTCACCTGTGACATCTCTGGTGGCTTCTTTTATGTCTGAGACTGCTTTCATGCGGTATTATACAGTCAAAATCTTTGAATATGTTTTTAAAAGGAGAGAAAAACCAGAATTCATTCTGGTTTTTCTCTCTGTGACTGCAACCTCAAGATTCAAGATTCAAGATTAACTTTATTGTCTCTCAAGGAGAGAAATTTGTATTGGGTCATTCACCCATGCTGCAGCACAGTATCTATAATCAATACACGAGCAATAAAAACATAAAAAACACATACAAAAACCAGTGCCAGAAAGGGCAAATGTGGTACTGCCATCAGTACCTGCATGTCCTGTCTGAAACATTGATACTCAAAAAAAGTAATGACATACATAAAAACAATTTGATTAAGTGCAGGTCAGTAAAATTGCTGAACTGTCAGAAAGGCACAAAAGGCTTTGGTCTTATCTAGCCTTATTTACCCGTTTAATAGCCATAGGAACAAAGGAATTTTTAAATCTGTTCAATCTCTTGAGGAAACCTCTCTTGAAGAACCTGAGGAAATAATATCCTGCTAGCAGTTTGTTAACCTGTAATCTTGCCACTCTGCACCACCACTGCCATCTGTGGTTCACCTTAGGACACCTTGTGAATAAATTATTAGATGAATAGTCGTTTAAAGGTCAATTTGTGGGGCTTAGAAATGAAAAAATTCCAATACCAGCCACTTTCTGAAAATGGAAGTAAATTTTGAAACACAGTAATATGTAAAGAGCAATGGCTGACTAACCTGCGTCTTATTACACTGCAAAAACTCAAATCTTACCAAGTATATTTTTCTCATTTCTGGTTAAAATATCTCATCACACTCAAAATAAGACAAAATGACTTAAAGAGAAACATTTTAGTAAGATATCAGATCTTGTTTTAAGGCAATGCATCTTATTCAAAGAAATCTTACCAATTTTGCTTGTTCCATTGGCAGATTTTTTTGTTATTATTGTTATTATTTTTTATATTTATTTATTTATTTTGCTTATTAAAAGAAAAAAATTTATTTTTTTTTTTTCTTGTGCTTGTAATTAGCAAAAAAATTCTACCAATGGAACAAGCAAAATTTTCTTGATAAGATTTCTTGAAATAAGATGCATTGCCTTAAAACAAGATATTATATCTCACTGAAATGTTTCTCTTTAAGTCATTTTGTCTTATTTTGAGTGTGATGAGATATTTTGACTAGAAATGAGAAAAATATACTTGGTAAGATTTGAGTTTTTGCAGTGTACCCCCCCACTTTGCTGTACTGTGAGGCAGCACTTAACAATTTTAGTGTCCATAAACACAAAAAAAAAAAGATAAAAAAGAAAGATTGTCCAAGAACACAAATCAACAGGTTTTGTCCTGCAATGATAATAAAGAATCCCCTCTTACATACAATGTTTGTCATTTCTGGGCCACATATAAAGAGTTATCAAGCAGAATAATACTATAAAGGCCTTGAAATTCCAAATATATGTTCAGGAAGAAAAACAAACTCTTTTCTGTTGGGTTGTTGGAGCTTTCAAACCATTTCTGATGCTAATTGTGAAAGCATGTCAACTCCCACATGAAAATGCAGATGCCTTATGATAAACTTTCCCGTATACAAAAGATTAATCTTATGCAAATGAATGAATGCATGAGTGAGTATTTAAAAAAAGAACCACTCAGCTCACAACTGCGCAGTGGTTTTCATGACAGGAACTCATCAAATCAGTATTCCCGGTGGAGAGGATGTGCTGGAAGCACATATATTTTCACTCTCTCTCTGTATGGGTATGTACGTCTCTGTCTCTGGAATATTCCATTAAAGAGAAAAAGGGGTCTGAAGGACAGCTGGGCACAGAAAACCTGCTGGGAGAGAAATTAAATGTACTGTCCTCACCAATCAATACCCTGCTGTGTGGAGATGATGGAAGGTTGTTGGGGTTAGAAATAGAGTGTTTATCTGACGTGACATTGTTCTCGGAGCTCTAGGGGTCATCTCATATTCTGAATCTGCAAACTTTAGCTAAAAGCACCACAGATGTAGTTTAACTTTGCTTTATCTCTTCAGTCACAGATTGATCTGTCTGTATTTTTTTTCATTTGATACATATGTTATTCCTCGAAAAAAACTACTGTACATTCAATGTGTTGTAACAGATGGGAAATATCCTCACAAACCCAGCAGAGTCTATACTATTATTTCTTGGCCCTGCTCTTTCATCCATTCTGAACATGGATTTGAAATGTTAGGATACACAGGACCACTATCAGTTCCCTTCACAGTAAAAAGACAACAGACTGTTCCAGTGTTCGTGTCCTCCCACACATTTTCAGCAACACCATGCTTAACCTTTATATTCTATCAAATGATGCCTGGAAGGAGAAAATTACACTAAATACTGTCTAGGTTTAAAATTCAACGTGACTTATCTCACAACATGCACAGAGCTGCTAAATCTGTGAGAAAAGCAACAGTTTTATTTAATCAAATCAAATTTGTTATGCAACACAGCCTCTGATTGTGATTGCAAAGCATCTGAATGCCCTAGCAAAGAAAAACAAACATAAGGTCATAGACTTGGAATTAAAAGAAAATACAGTCAAAGCCTGAGGAGGCTGCAACGGACAGCTGAATGCAAAAACCCATGTTCAAAGAGAAAACGTACTCATAAACACAACTTTTTCCAAAGTAGGACACAAAAACAAATTAAACATGGCACAAAATCACAGCTGAATTAATCAGATTTATCTTTGAGATTAGATGGGAATTTTTTGCACAAATACATCTATAGTTGTCATGGAAACTATTCCAAAATACTAGGTCTAAATGAGAAGAGCAAGAAGTTTCATTTCTTGACGCAACAGATCGACTTATATTCAAAATATGACTGCCTTCTACCATCATCCTTTGCACACAGTGTGCATGTTTGGAAGGATTAACATGAGCGAGATGTGAGAGTCGCAGTATTACAGATTTCTTCTGCATGTCAAACCAGAGTTGCAGAAACATTCTTTGTTGCTGAGAGGCTTATGCAACACTTTCTGGCAACTGATGAACATAAAAATCCTGGATGTAAATCAGTCAAAAAGAAATTATTATGTAGTCAATTATCCTGTGGAGGCTTCACTGCATCTTTTCCCTGCTTTAAATTCAGCTCAATATTAAAAAACAAACTAAGATAGATATAGCTTGGAAAAAAACAACAAAAAGCCTTCAAGTAATTCTTTGCAATCATGTTTTCTAACCTGACATCACATGGGTGTACCTACTGTATAAAACCAGAGCCCTAATTACAAACTGCAGTTTTCTGCCTGCTCCCCCCAGACAGCACTACACAGATGAGGCAGGAACTTTCGTATATATATATATATATATATACAGTTGTGTGAAAAAGTGTTTGCCCCTTTCCTGATTTCTTTTTTTTTTTTTTTGCATGTTTGTTATACTTATATGTTTCAGATCATCAAATAAGTTTAAATATTAGACAAAGATAACACAAGTTAACACAAAATGCAGTTTTTAAAGGGACTAGCGGCAAGATTAAGAAATGAAACTCGCGACTGCCGTGACTGGCGCTTCAGGTAACTGCAGCCACGAGCCAAGCAGGAGCGTGCACAAACTGAAGCTATAAGGTTGTTTACTACACTTTTTCTTCGTAGTAACACTTTTTAGTGGTCTTTCAGTTGATTTGGATCGTTTGCTGATGGCAGAAGAATCCATAACTATCGCTTACAGTATTTGAATTTCCGCGACCGTCTTCTTCCTGTATCAAAACTGTCGGGGATGCGGGTGCAGCGTCATTTGACGTCACGTCCGCAGGGCAGCGCGGAAAATTAGGCCACCGAATTGCAGCGTATTTTGCAGCACACAGCCTGTTCAAGGCAACGGAAAGACGTGGGTTGGCTCGTTCTTTTTGGTGTTTAGCACTTTATCACCCATTAGCATAAAAAAATGGACATGCATGTTTGTTTTTTTAAATTTCTGCCTCTAGTCCCTTTAAGTGAAGATTTTTATTTTTTAAAGATGAAAAAAAAATCCAAGCCTACATGGCCCTGTGTGAAAAAGTGACCCCCCACCCCCCCACCAAAAAATAAAAAAATATATTAACTGTGGTTTATCACATCTTTGGAAAGCTGTGTTCAATTTCTCTAGCCACACCAAGGCCGGATTACTGCCACACCTGTTCTCAATCAAGAAATCACTTAAACAAGACCTGCCTGAAAAACTGAAGTAGACCAAAAGATCCTCAAACACTAGACATCATGCTGCGATCCAAAGAAATTCAGGAACAAATGATAAACAAAGTGATTGAGATCTATCAGTCTGGAAAAAGGTTCCAAAGCCATTTCTGAAGCTTTGGAACTCCAGCGAACCACAGTGAGAGCCATTATCCACAAATGGTGAAAACATGGAGCAGTGGGGAACGTTCTCAGGAGTGGCCGGCCAACCAAAATTACCCCAAGAGCACAGCGACGACTCATCTAAGAGGTCACAAAAGACCCCAGAACAACATTCAAGAACTGCAGGCCTCACTTGCCTCAATTAAGGTTCATGACTCCACCATAAGAAAGAGACTGGGCACCGGGAGCTTTTTGGAAGGTGTTGGTCCCATTATATCTGGCGTAAAAGTAATTTTCAGGGCATTTCAGACAAAGAACATCATACCAACAGTAAAATGTGGTGATGATAGTGTGATGGTCTGGGGCTGTTTTGCTGCTTCAGGACCTGGAAGACTTGCTGTGGTAAATGGAACCATGAATATTGCCGTCTACCAAAAAATCCCAAAGGAAAATGTCCGGCCATCTGTTCATGACCTCAAGCTGAAGTACATTTGGGTTCTGCAGCAGGACAATGATCCAAAACACACCAGCAAGTCCACCTCTGAATGGCTTAAGAACAACAAAATGAAGACTTTGGAGTGGCCCAAACTGAATCCGATTTAGATGATGTGACACGACCTTAAAAAGGCAGTTCATGCTGAAAACCTCCAACCTTTACTTCTGCAAAGATGAGTGGGCCAAAATTCCTCCACACAGCGCTTGAAAAGACTTATTGCCAGTTATCGAAAATGCTTGATTGCAGTTGTTCCTGCTAAGGGTGGCCCAACCAGTTATTAGGTTTAGGGGGCAATCACTTTTTCACATGGGGCCATGGAGGTTTGGATTTTTCCCACCCTTACGAATAAAAATCTTCATTCGAAAACTGCATTTTGTGTTCACTTGTGTTATCTTTGTCTCACATTTAAATTTGTTTGACGATCTAAAACATAAGTATGACAAACATGCAAAAAAAAAAAAGAAATCTGGAGGGGGGCAAACACTATATATACACAGTATACATGTATATATATATATATATATATATATATATATATATATATATGTATATATATACATATTTTTCAAGGATAGACCAATACTTCAGCTGGCCAATGTTTAAGCTGATATTTGCGTTTTTTGCTGGTATCGGCTATTATGTTGTCGGGTGTGTTAGCTTCGATACCCCCACTCAGCATAATTAACAGTTATTTTTATATATTGTCATTACAAGTTTAACGTTTCTACTTAATACTTAATAACTTTTCATTGTATCCTTAATTATTTTAATTTGGGGGGTCAAATGCAGTATCAGCCCCAAATATCTAGACCCAAGTATTAGCAGGTTGTATTGACCATCAGCTGAGGCTGATGAGAAAATATCTATCGGCCCTAAAATAAACCCTGTATTGGTCAATTCCTGTTATGATATATATATATATATATATATATATATATATATATATTCTTCAAGGAAATACCAGTACATCGGTTGGTCAATATTTTAGGCTGATATTTGCGTCTTTTTGCGGATACGTTGGGTGTTTGGCCGATACCCCCACTCTGCATGATTTACAGACTTTTTTTGTCATTACAAGTTTAACGTTTCTATTTAATATTAGTTCACAGATGCACTGTTTATTTTCATATATTTATTTGAACTGTTTTGTTCTTTTTTATAATAAAAGAGTTGTGAAATTACTTTTCATTGTATCCTTTATTATATTTATTATATTAATTTGGGAGGCCCAATGCAGTATCAGCCCCAAATATTGAGACGCAATTATAGACAGGTTGTATCAACTGAGGCTGATGAGAAAATATCTGTATCAGCCCTAAAAAAATCTGTATATATACTGTATATGCTGAAACTGAGAGACTTACCACTTCATGGGGAATATTAGCTTATTTGGAACCGGGTGGTGTTACCATGTTGCATCCCATCTTTTTTTAACAACCATCTGTAAAATCTGGGAAGTGTGGAGAGCAGTTGGTTGAGTTTTATGAGTGGAATGTTGCCCCGTGTTTGTCTGACACAGGCTTCTAGCTGCACTACAGTTCTGAGCCTTGGTTGACAGGTTTTTCATTTTGTGGTAAGGTCTGGACTCCAGGCAGGCCAGTTCAGCAACCAGACTCTTTTTCCTGCGAAGCCTTACTGTTGTGAAGGATTCAGCATTGTCTTGCTGAAATATGCAAATCTTTCCATGAAAGAGAAGTCTGTAGCAGACCTGTTGCTAAGAGAGATGACAAATGCTGTTTCTTTTAGATGTTTCCCTGTTTAAACACTCCTGACTCAGATTAACGGGTCATTTTGCAGAACTTGGCAACAAGCTGTTGGATTCCTATCAGTTGAATCAGGTATTTTGGAGCATGGAAACCTCTAAAACCTGCAGGACAGCAGCTCTTGAGGACTGGAATTGTCCATCCCTGCTCTTGAACCTCTATGTACTTTTCAGCAGTGATGGAGCTTCACAGATGTGGAAGATGCCCACACCATAGGCACTAACGCAGCCCCAACCCACACACTCCACCTGTTTCCACCCGGATGACCAGTTAATCCTATGGATCCTGTGGACTTTCTAATTAGCAGATCACAGCATGTACTGGTTGACTACATCTTTCCTGGGCTGCATTACACCTCAGGTTGCTCTCTTCTTCCTTTACATGGGTGACTGCAGATCCACACAGCCCAACTGCATTTCTCTGCTGTCGGGCTCCACACAGAACCACGGAACAGGTTCTGCAGAAGAATGTGGACTGGTGCAACAGCTCGTCTGGAACTGAACGTGAGCAAAGCCAAGGAGATGATGTTGACCTTGTCCAACAAAGGGACAATATATTGCCCTTTATTGCTGATGGCAATAAAATGCTTACATTGGATTCATTATTATGGACTCTTATCATTGGCTGTCCACTTTTTTCTCGGTACGATACTCCAAGTAAAACATATTTGGCCCAAATGTGCATTTTTGTTTGGTCCAAATTTGACCTTTATTTACAGCATTCTCTAAATGTGAGTGTGGCAGCCAAAACTGAATAACATGACTGTCACATGTAACGGATTGGAAGCCAGAAGCCAGGTGGAAGGACACAAATGCAGGCTTCAGAGACGAAGGTGGATGGATGAACAAAGATAATGTTTATTGACCTGAAATCTCAGAAGCAGAAGAACTGGGAACTAAAGTAAAACCAACCTATGAAAACCATAAGTTAAGAAAACCAAGTAAGACAAAACCAAACACACAAAGGAGATAAACTGGAAAAGAAAAACAGGAACCCAGACACGGCTCAATGGGTACGTTTACATGGAGACTTTTTTCCTTCGGTCGAATACCGATTGAGGTAGGGCAGCTGTTTACATGGGAACTAATCCATTTCGATCTGCATATAATACCAAAAATTATTAAAAAAATCTTTGAATGGAGAATGATGTTGATTAGTTATTTATTAAAGATGGAGGTTAAAAAGGAGAGGGGGGACTTTAATCCAGCAGCAGCTGATACTCATGCAGACTCCTACTGGAAACAACCAAGAGAAAAAGGTGTAAAGACAGTTTCTGTTGCTGTTTCGGGGAGTTACGTTGTTCACAGCCATCTGTCAAAGTGAGGAAACGTCACTTGTTGACGTCTCATCGAAGCATGCGCTATAAGAGCGCAACTTTCTGATTCAGTGTTTACATAATACCCCGTTCGGTTTGGGGAAAGGAATATTGTACCTGTGAAACCGAAAGAAAGTTAATTCGGCTCTGCTTTTATTGGGAGAGGTGTTTACATGGATCAGTTTATTTAGAAAGCGCTTTTAAACCGAAAGCAATAGGTATATTTGGGTCCATGTAAATGCAGCTAATGACAAGACAAAGAATAACAGGAAAGGAAGAAAAACCAAGGATCGTGACACATGTGGCCCACAATTAAAGGGACTAAAGGCAGAAATTAAAAAAAAAAAACAAACATACCTGTCCATTTTTTTTTTAATACTAATGGGTGAGAAGCGCTAAATACCAAAAATAACGTTTCCACCCATGTTTCTCTCTGTTGCCTTAACAGGCTGTGTGCTGTAAAATGCGCTGCAATTCTGTGACTGAATTTCCCGCGCTGCCCTACGGACGTGACCTCAAATGACGCTAAATCCGCAGTTTTGATACAGGAAGAAAACGGTCGCGGTAAATTCAAACACTGTAAGCGATAGTTATGGATTCTTCTGCCGTCAGCAAACGATCCAGATCAACTGAAAGACACTAAAAAGTGTAACTACGAAGAAAAAGGTTAGTACACAACATTCTAGCTTCAGTTTGTGCACGCTCCCGTCACGGCTTGGCTCGTGGCTGCAGTTACCTGAAGCGCCAGTCGCGGCAGTCGCGGCAGTCGCGAGTTTCGTTTATTAATCTTGCCTCGAGTCCCTTTAAATTGCCATATGGAAGATTTCCTGTATTAGAACCACTTCTGGCCTGCAAAATATCTTAATCCAAGTCCAGGCCAGTGACTGACATCTGGACCTCATGTGGTCCACAGGAGACATGCCATAATCTAAGTTAGGTTGGAAACTGACCTCTGGTCTACTTTTGGGCCACACACTACTTATCAGTACCATTACTGAGCCATAAGTGCCGAAAGTAGCGGAGATTTTGCCCAAACATGTCTGTCATCTGGATTTGCACATTACTGCCTTTGCAAATTATTTTGACATCATTGCACTATGTAGAGTTCTTGTATGTATTCTTTCATATTTATGTCTGTTTTATTCTTTTCGTTTTCTTACATTATGTAGTTTGTTTTTTTATTTCTCTTTATTTGACTTCAAATGCCTTTCATTTATACTGCTCTTCTGTGCCTTTTAAGTTGCACCTGTGAGACTAAGACATTGAAATGAATTTAAATGGATTGAATGTTTACACCCTTTTAATACCCAGACATGTTACTGATCTATTGCTCAATAATAAGTTCAGTTAATAATAAGTTAATAATGAGGGCTTCTCTGGTATATTTTTACTTTTATCTGTGCCAGTTACTTTTTTGTTGCCTCTGTCTCAACTTTTTGAGATGTGTTGCTGCGAATGAATTGAAAATGAGCTAATATTTAAAATGGTCAAATGTCTCAGTTTGAGTATCTGATATACTGTTTATGTTTTATAATAAAATATAGGTTTATGAGATTTGCAAATCATTGCATTCTATTTATTTTATTTCTTTTTTTTTTTTACATTTTACACCACCCAATCAGGGTCCCAATAAACAGCCCGGACTTTGGGCTCAGCCTGGCTGGCCCATGACAATTTGTACTGAAACTCAACAACGCATGTCGCTGGTGTCACACTTCAATAATGGGTTATGGCACTATACCATCCAAATTATTCTAATAGAAATATGTTGACTAGATCCAGTTTAACTAGAATAACCAGAAAGAAATGCAGGTCTCATTGTACTACAGTCCCTCTGGCTGAACCAGTAGGAAACAGGAATCTGAAACACAACACACACAGTAGTAGCTACTGTACTTGCATGTGTTATGATAGAGATACTGTAAGCCTTGTAGTGGTTTTCTTCATGTGAGCCATTTTCTGTCTGTTCCATCTTTGTGTTTAACCACTCTGTTCTTTCAGGTATTTTGTCTTCTTCAGAGGGTGATAAAAAAAAAAACCCTCTAGGCTGTCTCTGTCTGATTTGGGGTGCTTAATTTAAGGTTGAGCTGGAGTGGGTGTCATCCTCGGTTCTCGGTCTCCGCTCAACCTGAATAATAAATGGTGGAATGGATTTTCAGGTGCTACTGCATGTATTCAGTTGATTACGACAGTACATTATCTATTCCATGCTATGTTAAAATGGCTTTATTATTTAAAAATCTTTATTCATGCAGGCACAAATAATACCCAAATACGCCATTACAAATGTAACTTTTATTTAAAGTTTTCAAACTTTGTAAGCAATAACTGCAACGTTGCAAAAACTTTAAAAAGTAAAAGCAAAATTTTGTATTATTCTTTGTATGCATTAGCATTTTACAGATGAAATGTTTAAATGCTGTTCTAGCTGCTGTAATCATTATTTCATTTAATTTTCCATATGTTGAGCAACATAAACTGATGTGTACATATTAAAAAATGTAGCAACCAGATTAATATTCGCCACCATCAGCCCAAACAAGTACCTCTTTTCTCCCTTCTTGACAACCCATGTGTGATGCCTTCAGTTTGTGCTGCGGACTCTGGAGCTAATAGCAGCTGTTTTACCCCCAAGTCTGGGGAAGTAGATGTTTTGCGGTTCACAGCTGATCGCAGCAACTAGTCATTTGTTATCTTGCGGATCTACCTACACGGACATGTCTGAACGTCCGAAACGCTCCTGGTGCGAGTTGATGTGTTGCGGAGTTCGGAATGAAACGGCGGTCCAGAGCACAGGGCACACAGATCCGGTGTGAACTGCAGGCAAACAGCCGCTGGCCATCCTGGAGTAGACTAGTGGCCTTTCAGTGATTCTCCAGAAAAAACAGATAGCCAGTCCCCCCCTGCATCCAATCCCCCTAATGTTTTTTTGGAATTGAGGTTGCAATTTGAACAGGTTTTTGAGTACTACAACCAACAGCCACAATGTTGCAAGGCTTTTTGGGTTAGATCTACTCTATATATACCTGTTGTGTAACTAATGTGCAGCCTACTTAATTCTGAACTTTAGGGCGGCTGTAGCTCAGGTGGAAGAGCAGTCGTCTTTCGACCGGAGGGTTGTGGGATCGATTCCAGGCTTCCCCAGACTACATGCCGAAGTGTCCTTGGGAAGACACTGAACCCAAGTCGCTCCCGATGTGCCTATCGGGGATGAATGTGTGTGTGACTGGGTGAATGTGATATGTAGTGTAAAGCGCTTTGAGCGGTTAGTATGACTGGAAAAGCGCTATATAAGTACAGTCCATTTACCATTTACCATTTGAACTTCCAGACATGCAGATTTCTCAGTATGGTTCTCCTCTGAGGTTAAGTTTTATATGTCTGCTGTTAACACTGTGTTGTAAAAAACATAACATTATTTTTCCATTGCTAAAGCACACTGCTTAAACACAAACAAAAATGGCGCACTGTTTATGTGTGGGTGGAGCTGCATATGTGCATACGTGTGCTGAGTGGGAGTAGGAGCACAGCGGGTCTTGGCTCTCTTTCTAAACTCTATCTTCAAGCCTTTTACATCTCATTGTCAAACCTCTGCTTGACATCTTTAAGCTCCCATTCGTTTTCAGTGCATACTGTCATTAATGTATGCTGCTATTCATATCACTATTTGTATTACCTCCAACTGGACCATGAGGAAAAACAAAAAGAAAATAAAAAACAAGCAGACATAGACGGCTTGTTAACATGCACCAGCTCATACTTGTACACACAGGCCAGCTGCCAGGAATGCTTGCAGGGTCTCCTTTCCTCAGACCACCAGCTCTGATTGCATTCAGATGGCAGTAAGATGTGGGCAAACATTGTGATGGGCAAATTTAAAAAAAAAAAAAACAAAAAAACAGCCCTGCCATGTGGCATTTCAAGATCTAAATCAGTTTGATTTGCTCGTAAACATCAACCATCACACTCAGCTGTCAAGCCCCTCTTAAGAGACGTTGCAGATTGAGAACAGACATATTACGATTGAACTTTGTGGTGTAATTCAGGCTATTACTGATGTGCCTTTCACTCAACTGAATACTACAAATACTGCAAAGATATAACAAAAAAATGAGAAGACTCACAGTGAGTATCTGCTGCCCCCTGTAGCTGCAACACAAGACAGATTATTACAACACTTTGCATCTCTAGGAGGACATCAATGTTGGAAATGTGAAAATAAAATGTTTATAACATAATTTATCATTGACTATTATTGACTGAGATATTGATTTCAGTATTCAGATATGTCTTTACTGTTTTCTTCAGTAAAGACATACTGAAGGACTTTCACGTGTCCAGTCAGCACCTTCCCAGACAAACAGACTCAGGGGACATTATATGATCAGCATG
Source organism: Atherinomorus stipes (assembly GCA_023101725.1). Classification (NCBI taxonomy): domain Eukaryota; kingdom Metazoa; phylum Chordata; class Actinopteri; order Atheriniformes; family Atherinidae; genus Atherinomorus; species Atherinomorus stipes. The sequence continues at coordinate 72,018 of JALJCO010011783.1, forward strand.
TGAAACTTGTTTGTGCATTCAAGAATTCGGTTCTATTTCTATGCCTATGTCAATCAGTTTTATTTATCTTTATGTTATTCTGGATGAAATGAGTACAAATTGCAGATGAAGTGGACGCGTGTGTTTTCACACAGGTCCACACTGCCATCTGGTGCCACATTATGGGAAAACTTAAACACTGCAGCATTACTGTGGCTATTATCTGTGTTAAATATGAAGTAGGGTCTTAATATAGCTGGAAATTAACAACTATAATTTCCGCACTTGAGAAAACAAAGTAGACAAAGTAGGAGTGTCAACGGAGCATAAATGTTACGAGTATCTTTTGATTCCATATATGTTTGTGCAGTCGCTGCAGTGTTTGTGACAACTACAATCGGTGCCCAGCAAACACAGCGCAGCCTTGCTTGTGACTTTGCCTGAGGCTTTCGATACTTCTGGCCATGAGCTGTCCTCCAGCTCCCTTAATGTTTTTGTATGCATCTGACAGAGCTGCAGTCTGGCTCAACACCCCTATGTTATTCAAATTTTCCAAACCCAGTTTTGTAGAGATTTACTTATGGCTTACTTTTTTTAATTTCAATATGAAGCAACAGAGAAGGAAGAAGGCATAAGATAATTTATCTGCTATTGTTTTTTTTTTCCTCCTTTTCCTTTTACAAATAATTGCTTTCACAAAGGAATTAATATATTCAACAGCAAAATGTAAATATTAGGTAATTTAAGCTATTTCAGAAAGAGTTATGGGAGTTTTCTTCATCACTGCTGAAAAGTCTTTGATGTGTTTTTATTATAAGTTTATCAAACAATTCATCAAACTGATTTTTTTCAATTTTGTTTCATTTTTAAAACACATTCTTTTTCTACATGCATTACCTTGTCTGTTTATTCCCTTTAACTTGAACAAATTATAAACCTCAAGTGATCCATTCTGGCTTTTATAAGCACCCTCTGGGTTCCTCACTAATGAGCACACAGAGCGATAATAAAAAGATGTGGTTACACTGTGGATGGGACTTGGAAATTAATTAAATTAAAACATCAGACACTCACCGATTGACATCAGTTCAGTTTATTAGGAAAACTACATCTAGATAGAAACAAAATATCTTTCTCCTTTAGCTTCAAAAAGCATGAAGAACTCATGCTGAGAAAGACCCAATTAAGATAAATGCACGACACGCCTTTCTTTAACTATAGACCTTGAAAAAATTAGACCAGTAGGAGCCTGGTTTAGCTGCACTGTACTGTTAATTTGTCCATAATAATTATGGGCCATCTATTGCTTTATATTCAACACATGATGCGTTACTCAGCGTATCAAAAGAAAAGTCAAGCTAACTATCAAAAACTAGAAGGAATAATCCAAGTCAGCACAACATTTCACCTGCTTCAGCAAAAAAGTAGGATTTCCTTGGCTGAATCATCTTTTTCCCTCTAATTTAATGTTTGTATTCTGTCAGTACTGATCACATGGAATTACCTTCACTTACCACAAAAGGTCTTACAGCACAACAGTATGAAATATATATAGATATACAGCGGGGTGGGGGTGGGGGTGGGGGGTAGTGAACATGTCAACAGATTTTTCTCAAATATATTTCTAGTCAAGCTATTGACATGAAATTTTCACCAGACGTCGGCAACAACCCAAGTAATGTACACATACAAAGAAATCCTAACATCTATATCCACAAATTAGGTTATGTGAAATATAGTACACATTTTTGCAAAACACACTGAAGGAATTGGTTCCAGGTACATTTTTAACTTCTGAAAGTTCCAGTGAGCACCATCATTCGGAGCATCCTCATAAATGCAAGGTACACTACAGAGGGTCTGGCCAGGATTTGATCCCCAGACACCCGGGTGAGAGTTATGCACGCTAACCATTCAGCCAAATGTGGCCAAGTAGCCAGGGCCCATTATCAATCGGAGGCATAGTGACAGGGCCCACACCGTCACATCTCTCCCCCTCTTTCCACAAGCACGTCCTTGTGCTCCACGCAGGGTGCCACCAATGCCAAATCCATGGACTGTTTACCAGCATTGCACATGGTTCCTGCCGACAATGCCAGAATGTAGCAAGGTACGGACAGGATTTGATCCCCAGACTCCCAGGTGTAGCCAGGGCGCATGATCAATCAGAAAGTGACAGGACCCCACACTGTCACACAAGCAAGATGCCATTTATGCAGAAAAAGCATTTTGATGTTCATTTGAAGTTTGAAACACAACATCTGGACAAACCCATGACATCCTGGAAAACACAGTCTGGTCAGATGAGACCAAAATTGAACTCTTTGGATGTCATAATGTTTGGAGGAGAAATGGCACTGCACTTGACTCCCAAAACACCAAACCAATAATGAAGTTTGGGGATGGGAACATCATGGTGCAGGGCTGTTTTTCAGCATGTGGTTCTGGCAGACTTCATGTCATTGAAGGAAAAATGAATGGATAAAAGTATAGGGACATTCTTGACCAGAATCTGCTGCCATCTGCTGAAGATGAAAAGAGGCTGGTTCTTTCATCAAGACAACCATCCCAAGCACACAGCCAAGTAAACACTCAACTGGTTTAAGAAAAAGAAAATAAAGCTGTTAGAATGGCTAAGTCAATCACCCCACTTGAATCGAATTTAAAATCTTTGGAAAGAACTGAAGATCCGAGTTCACAGAAGAGACCCCCGGAACCTTGAAGATTTGAAGGCAGTTTGTGTGGAAGAATGGACCAAAATCACACCTGAGCAATGTATTCCACTTGTTTCTGCATACATGAGGCGTCTTGAGACTGTAATCAACAACAAAGGTTTTGCAGTAAGTATGAAATAACTTTCAGTAAGAGTATTCAATACTTAGTCCCTGTGTTATTTCATTATATAATACATAACTTAATTTATGGACATAATGTTAGGATTTCTGTGTATGTGTGCATTTCTTGGATTGTTGCCAACATCCGGTAAAAATTTCATGTGAATAGCTCGATTAGAAATATATTTTCTGAAAAAGATGATGTGTTCAAATCCTCCACCCCCCACCCACCCACCCCCGCTGTATTTACAGCAGCATGCAAATGTTTAAATGTTGTTTCAGCTTATTGCCAAAAGTATAAAGATAGCAGACTTTTTCATATAGGTATTTAAATAGGATCAATATTTCCATCTTTTTTTTATACAACTTTAGATAAAAATTTGGACACCTTAAAGGAATAGTACACCCAAAGAATGATGTGTGTTCATTTTCTACTCACCCTCATGGTGAGCAAGACTCTGGAGCACTTTTTTAATATCTCAAATGCAGCCAGAGATCAGACAGGTTTTTGTTTCCCCCCAACTTTCATATAAAGGAGTTCACTGGCGACTGAGCCAAAAAGGTCCATAAAAGTCCACAAAAACTTGGCAATATTCCACCATACTGCTCGTCCAATGTAATCCAAGTGTTCTGAGTAGGTAACATCCATAATTTGCTCGAAACAACATAATTTAGTATATTTTTATAGCCTAAACAGTACTGCATTGCCGTTTGTGCACCTTCACGACACGACGGAAGCCGCAGCGTTCAGCGCCTATACTGCATTGGACGAGCAGTATGGAGGAATATTGCCAAGTTTTTGTGGACTTTTATGGACCTTTTTGGCTCGGGGCCCGGCGAACTCCATTATATGAAAGTTGGGAAAAAACAAAAACCTGTCTGATCTCCGGCTGCATTTGAGATATTAAAAAAGTGCTCCACAGTCTTGCTCAGCATGAGGATGAGTAGAAAATGAACGTACATCATTCTGTGGGTGTACTTCCTTTAAACGGTTTAAGCTTTTTGGTTAAACAAGGTTATATGCGCCTTCTTATGAGCTCTTCTCACAGTTTTCAAAGTCTGATGAAAACTGACCCAACTGTTTTTCTAGCAATCAGCAGTGCTGACGTCCTCCAATCAGCTGCCTCCCACTCCAACAATTAAAACTGATGCCCACGAAGCCATGTCATCTTCCTCACTTGGAAATGGCAGTTGGAAGGAATGTGGAGGAAAAATTCAGATCTGAGAGAGTAAAAAAGAAACTATTCAACTACTCACTCCTTAATGGATTTCCAGGAAATGCTACTCAAATCCTTTGTTTGATCTTTAGAGATTTTACAGACTCTGGTGCGGTAGTGCACATTTTAACAACGTTCTAACCGCAGCATCTATTATTACTTTCATAAAATAGTCATCAGAAGAGAAAACCTTGTTGCATCCTCAGCACATAATTCAGCATCAAAGTGGCATTTACAACTGAATGAACAATGGTGTGTGAGAAAACGGGGTATAAAATTAAATAGAATGCACACTTCTCTGATATCCTGCTGTTTTGATCAGGACTGAAGTTTATTCAAAGCTTTCACAAAAAAGGAAAAAAAAGCAGAAAAAAAAATTAATCTGTAAAGTTTCTATTGCAGGATTTGAAAGTGGCATTTGGAAGAAAATTTCAAGGCTGATGCTGCACAAGAATTAATAATGCATTTAAGCCATTATTTTGGACAATCTATGATGTTTCCATGACAGATTTAACGATAACCCCCCAGCCACCCTTTTTTTTTTTTTTTTTTTTGGTAAAATAATTTTGTTGTTTTTTTCCCCCAGTAGAACAACAGGGACACTGAACATAAAGCTGGTATTTAAAGGCTAAACATCCTCAAAATATTTGAACATTTGTTAGTTTGGAACAGGGGTTAAGTTGTTAAAGAGATTCATTCAGAAAAAATATCATTGCAAAATCTAAGCTTTTAAACTTCGTTGCTGATTTTGGAAGTGGACATTTTTGTCCTTAATGACTCAAGATGGCAGGAGATAAATTTGATGCCAGAGGCAGATCTAGAATATCTTTCTTTGGGTGGCCAGGCAGGGGTACAGAACAGTAAAGAGATAACGTGCAAATGAGAATTTTGGCTCCGCCTTTGTACCTTTTGTCAATAACAACAGATTGTTGGAATGTGTTAGTACAGGTATAGGTCAGGCAAAGGTAGCTATAAATTTGAGTTTGGTCCTTGTATCTCATTGTTATAGAAATCTATTGGAAGAGCAACAGGCGTGGAAAGGGTTTTGCTTTAAGTTAGTGTGAAATGGTAAAAGTGGAGGGTAGTGAGCTAGTACACGCTAATAGTTGCACTACACTAGCAAGAGGCAAAAGTTGTTTTTTAATTTAATAAAAAAATATTTGTGTTAAATACAAGAGATGCACATGATGTGATAAGAAATAGTTAAAAACCCCCGCACTTTTTGCAATTTTTAGTGACAGGCTCCTCTTCCCTACCTGTCTGGGCTCAGCCAGTAAAAGACAGTCTTAAGGCTACAAATCTCTCTGACTGCGTAATGCGTTATCCAACTGCGTAATGACGGAGACCCCTCCAGTCCTCAAAGTTCTCCGTCATGGTGCAGGATACGCAGTGCAATTTCCCGCCCGATAAGTAGGGGTCGCTACACAAGACTGACCTACTCATAGGATGGCGTCCGAGTGAGAAAGACTATTGTTGCTGCTGGAGCTGAATAACAGAGATACTTTTGACGCAAAATAAAGACGATGGGGCGATTTTGGTATTTCCTCACTTTTTCAGCCAAACGTTCTTCGGTTTGACTCAAATCTGCGTCTTGGTCGGCTAGCTGGTTTTAAAAATGGTGCTGCTAGTGTTTATGTAGTGGTAGACCAATCACAGCTTTTGCCGTCTCCGTCGTCCCTTTGACGGAGTGACGGACACTTGAAAAATATTTCGTGCAGCCGGAGACAACAGAGAGGCTCTCCGACAGGCTCTCCGTCGACGCAGAGGGCTCTCCGTGACCTTCGCAGTTTTGATACAGGAAGGCAACGGTCGCGGTAAATTCAAACACTGTAAGCGATAGTTATGGATTCTTCTGCCGTCAGCAAACAATCCAGATCAACTGAAAGACACTAAAAATTGGAACTACGAAGAAATAGGTTAGTAAACAACATTATAGCTTCAGTTTGTGCACGCTCCCGTGACGGCTTGGCTCGTGGCTGCAGTTACCTGAAGCGCCAGTCGCGAGTTTCGTTTCTTAATCTTGCCTCAAGTCCCTTTTAGAAAATTCATAGTGCTCCTAAATTTTTTCATTTGGGACCACTAGTGCTCCTAGTGAAAAGGCTAAGCGTACAGCCCTGTTGCCCTTCATGAAAAGGCTGTCATTCAATCTCATTGTAAACATCTAACTTATTTAAATATTGACTGTCAAATTCCCACAGACAGTCATCTGTTTAAGTATGATAAAGGGGCAGGGACAAGGACAATTATACATTCATTCTTTTTCTTTACCATTTGTCCAGTTCAGGGTCGTGAGGGTTGCTGGAGCCTAACCAGGTATTGTCAGACGAGAGGCAGGATACACCCTGGACAGGTCGCCAGTCCGTTGCAGGGCCAACACAGAGAGACAGTCAACAATTCACACTCACTCCTAGGGACAATTTAGAGTGATCAATAAACCTAACATGCATCTCTTTGGACAGTGTGAGGAAGGCGATGTACTCAGAGAGAACCCACACATACATGGGGCAAACATGCAAACTCCACACAGGAAGGACACTGTTGGAATTGTTCAAACCCCTCCCCAGCTGAGGCCTTGAACTAACAACCTTATTATTGTGAGGCTGGAGTGCTTACCACCACTCCACCGTGCAGCCACAAGGACGATTAATCTAATATATCAAATCAATATGTATACATTTTGTAGTACATTAATCTTGGTTACCATTTAGCACAGAGTTTATCTGAGCGAGTTTTGCTGGATCAAGCATGATCTTTATTACCGCTGAACATGTGTGCAAAAAATACAGTACAATGTGTTTTCTGACCACTTCTGCAAAAGAATGAAACCAACCAGAGTCAGTTTTGTTAATGCCAAGAAACGCTCCTCTTCCACCTTAGTTTAGAGATGGTCACAGTTTTCCTCCTGTTTTAGTTGCAAGCATGAAGCACAGAAGCATGTTGAGTCTCACAGAGCCATTATCCACAAATGGTGAAAACATGGATCAGTGGTGAACCTTCCCAGGGGTGGCCGGCCGACTAAAATTACCCCAAGAGCACAGCGACGACTCATCCAAGAGGTCACAAAAGACCCCAGAACAACATCCAAAGAACTGCAGGCCCCACTTGCCTCAATTAAAGTCTGTTCATGACTCCACCATCAGAAAGAGACTGGGTAAAAATGGCCTGCAAGGCAGAGTTCCAAGACCAAAACCACAGCTGAGCAAAAAGAACATAAAGGTTTATCACAGTTCAGCCAGAAAGCATCTTGATGATCCCCAAGACTTCTGGAAAAATACTTTGTGGACTGACGAGACAAAAGTTGAACTTTTTGGAAGGTGTAGGTCCCATTACATCTGGCATATATGTAATGCAGCATTTCAGAAAAGGAATATTATATCAATAGTAAAATATGGTGGTGGTAGTGTGATGGTCTGGGGCTGTTTTGCCGCTTCAGGACTGGAAGATTTGCTGTGGTAAATGGTGTAAATATATATTTACGGTATATATATATATATATATATATATAGTGGGGGTATCGATATCGGCCAACAACCAACGTTACGGCCAATGCCGATACCAGAAAAAAAATGCAAAGATCAGCCTAAAATATCGGCCGGCAGATGTATCAGTCTATCCTTATTACATAGCCATGTGAAAAAGTATAAACAGTGTGAGCCATAAGTAATGGACCAATATGGCTCCATGGGCAATCCCATTTTTCATTTCCATCTCATTATAACCCACCTGCTGTGCCCCACACACACTAGTATAGCAGATTCTTAAACAAACAAGTGTTCGCATAAAAGCTTAAACTGAACATATAATGGATTTTATAAAGGGATTAGACTCAAAATACACCTCAAATCCTCAACAGACTCTCCAAAGAGAGCATGCTCAGGTTTTTCATGTAAATACTGATCATCCAACAGGTTCTAACCTTCTACTTTCATTGCAAGTACTTGAGAATTCAGCTGGACAACAAACTAGACTTTAAATACAACACGGAGGCTGTCTACAAGAACAGAAAGAGCAAACTCTACTCAAGGAAGCTTATGTCCTTAATGTCTGCACCAAGATGTTCTACGTTTTTTATAGAGCTGTTGTGAAAAGTGTAATCTTTGCAGCCATCTGTTGTTGAAGCGGCATCAGAGGCAAAAACTTAAAGAATATGAACAAAGTGAACAAGAGGACTGGCTTTGGGACAACTCCAGACTCCCTGGTGCTGACTGTGAATAGATAAACTGCACAGGTTGGCAGACAACTATTATTCCTGCGTGGTGTCTATGTAGAGGGTGCAAAGGATTGCCAGTGTGTTCAGGGAGAGGCTTCTTCAGATAAAGTAAAGTACATTTTGGATAGCAATCATTTTGAGAATGCTTTACAATGCACTGATTTTACCATACCATATGTATCCTTAAATACCTGAACAAAACCAGGGATACCCAAACATCTAAAGTGATGTAAGTTATACTCTAAAGTCATGAAGTAATGTTCAACAGTACACAAGTAAAAACCAATTTTATCACAGAAAAATGTCCAATATTTCTGGAACATATTTAACATGAGTGTGAGGGGCTGTAGACGTAAAGTGTGATTTTCTAGTGAAAGCTTAGGTTGTTCCAAACACTTCCATCTCCCCCCTCCCAGGCGGTGCAAGCAGAGTTGCTGTCCATGGTGCTGATTCTTTTTTTTTCCTCTTACTTTTTTACTGAGGTAACTTTTGCACATGCTGCAGATCCAAAGTGGATGGCAGATTTTAGTGAAAGAAAGAGAAGAGAAAGAGAGGAAGAGAAGGACTTACACTGCTTTGCATTCCTATCATGCATTTTGTTTTTGTTTTTTTAATCAGATGAATGGATCTGGAGGACTTGTTCCATGGCCCTCTCATATCTATTCTCAGTGCCTCATCTGACCCAATTATCACAAAGTACCAATAACTAGTCTACCAGCTCCTCATTTGCATGCAAATGAAACCACTGAAAAGACCATGCAATGTGCATTTCAAGGTTAGGAACGTGCCACTATGCAACTGATGGTTCTAAGCTTTGCAATACTGCAAAACTGGTGTTGCAAAACAGATTGTTTGCCACTGGAGCAACTCAAAAAGATGTAATTCTAGCTGTGAATGCTACACAGAAAGTGAATTCTTGTATAGATACCTTATTTTCGCTGAATACAGAGATCAAGGTTGTATTTATTTCAAATAGGTTAGCTGCAGTCAAAAGGTCAGTCAGTGCCGGACTGAATAAACATAAGCACACTTATCTTCCAGTTATCTTTTTGCCTTTTGAAATATCCCTTGAATGTTCAGGTGTATCTGCCAGCTGCAACTTTCAAAGCCCTCTTTTTAAGTGATCCCTGATAGAATTTTATGTTCCATGTGTTGTGACGATGATCTCGCCCGGCTCGCTGTGGGAGAAGATGAAAGGAAAGTGGTGGAAACGGAGAATTATGAAAACTATTCCCAACTGTAACCCAGCCCTATTTCTAACCTAAATGTCTACAAAATGTTTTCACTGTACTTGTTAGTAAAATAATGTTTAGGGAGTGATGCAAAATTAATGGCAGTCGCAGCTCAGTCGCATCTGTTTGGAGTGCAAACAAAGTTTGCAGATGAAGGTTATGCTTTATCCCACATTTTGGGACAAATCTTTTAAAACTTTTGATGGAAGTGAAATGATCTGTTTTTAAAATAATACTCACCTAAAAGAAAGTTTTATTTATCTGTTAGAAAAGGACACAAGGGTGCGGGTAAATGTTATAAGAGAGAAAGGATAATGCATAGTGAAAAGATTAATTTAATTTAATTCAAGTTGAACAGAGACTATTTTCAGCCTTCTATTTCAAAGTCTTACTGTGTTCATTATTACCAGAGCATAGCATGAGTCAATCAGTGTGTGGAAAACACCTCCCAGGAGCTGTGTGACAGCATACAAATAATCAAGAGGTGCTACTCTGATCTTTTAGTCTGCTCCCAGCGAGCAACTGTTTCAAGTCCAATAAAGAAATCACATCTTTTTTCATTCCCTGGTGTCTTGGCTTTTCCTCCTGCTACACTTCGTCACTTTCTGTTTTCCCACGCTGTCAAACTCGGCTAATTCTTTATTCTGTTGTCATCGTAGCTGGCTACTTTTCCAGCTCAATCAGCCTTTTTTTTTTTATTTTCACTCTGCCAAAAGATTTATTTTCATACAATCTCTTTCCTCCCCATTTGCATCTCTTCCGGATGCCTGAGGAGACTCATCTAAAGCCTACCTCTGCTCATGCTCCTCCAGTGTCTAAACTCCGGAGATTTTGTTCATGTCACCAAAGAAAAAGAAGGTTTTAATATTCATTTGCACATCAGTAAATTATGAGTTGATCTCTATTCATTGAAATCAGTGTAAAGCTAACCTGCATAAACCGCAGGGGTAATTGCATTTCTTCACACTGAATTGTTGCATAGTTTTTTCTTTAAAGTGCATCCCATGCTTATTAGTTGAATAATGTCAATGCTTTGGACCCATGTTTTTATTATTAATGAAGCACCAAGCAAGTATTAAAGGTACAGTATGTAACAAAATCAAAAGTCAATGGCAAAAAATGTGATATATCATTTCAAACTTTGTTCCTATGTGTAACTGCTTCCCTAGAATATTTATGTGTTTATTTTCTTAGAATGAGTTGTTTATATCGACTTGCTGGAGGTGCACATACATGGAGGCTGCCATATTTGTGCCACCCATTTATTACGGTGTCCCTGAATGTACAAAACAATGTGTGTGAAGTGAGAACCCTCTGAACTTTTAAACTGCTGTACCAGCTTTGTTTAATGGGAGTTAAAGCACTGTGTTTGGGATAAGTAATGCCTTAAAAGAAATTAAAAGTATTTACTCATTGTACAGTCATAGCTACACCTGAGACCACTGGATCCACTCACAGATGAAAACATCTTTAGGTCTGGGAGAATTTTGGCCACTAATAGCCACCGTACATTCACAACAGTGCTTGGAATATGAAGTCATTTGAAAGAAAACATCTTTTCTTTCAAATACCCATCTTTACCACTAGATGTCAGTAATTGTTACACAGTGACCGTGTTTACATGAGAGTTTTAATTCCTCTTTAATTCCGCATAAAAGTTAATTTCGCTTAAGAGACCATGTAAACCCTTAATTCGAAGTGAAAACGACAATTCCGGAAAAAAATTTATTCCGAACTAAGTGGTTGATTTATTCCTCTTTTAAAGGGCCTAGAGGCAAGATTAAGAAATGAGGCTCATAAGTGTCGCGACTGGCGTTGCAGGTAACTGCAGCCACCAGACAAGCCGTCACGGGAGCGTGCACAAACTGAAGCTATAATGTTGTTTACTAACATATTTCTTCGTAGTTCCACTTTTTAGTCTTTTAGTTGATCTGGATCGTTTTCTGACGGCAGAAAAATCCATAACTATCCCTTGCAGTGTTTGAATTAAAGCAACCTTTACCGATCTTGCATTTCAGAAAGCACAGCAAGATTATTTGAATATAAACAGTCCCGCCTTACTCCTAAGACACACCCCTTCATTCCCTCCACCTCCCAATGCAGAATCAAAGGTCTGACAGGCAGGTCCTTTGGACAATCCTAGAGGTGCACCCCACTTCAAGGATTGGTTGGAGTTTTCACTGAATATTTAGAGATTGGAATAATATTTTATTTTGATTAATGGTGGGTCTGTCTTGTATTTTAGAGTTCCATTACCTCATTCATAGCATTTTACCCTGTTAGAAAAATAGTGTAAGAATGCAACATCGGTAAAGGTTGCTTTAACTGCGACCGTCTCCTTCCAGTATCAAAACTGTTGGGGACATGTATGCAGTGTCAATTGATGTCACATCCGCAGGACAGCACAGGAAATTTGGCCACCGAATCGTAGCGCACTGTGCAGCACACAGCCTGTTCACGGCAACGGACAGAGACGTGGGTGGGCTCGTTCTTTTTGTTTTTTAATGCTTCATCACCCATTAACATTAAAAAACTGGGCATGTTTGTTTATTCTTTCACAATTGCTGCCTCTAGTCCCTTTAATTCTGAATAAAATAATTCCCCTCACATGTAACCTTTTATTCCGCTCTAACTTATGCTGCCTTCATGTGGTATCGTATTTATGATAAATACCAAAGTCTGACATCAAAATTGGACTTGAACACCCACTCATGTCATAATTTCCACTGGAAAGCTGGAAAAATTTTTATAATGCCCGAATTGCCGAGATGAGGTAAATTTTGACCTTTCAACATGGCGGAGAGCTATGAAAATATCCTGAAAGGGATCTATTGCATTATGTTTAAAGTTTTCTGTTGCTGTTATTTGGTTAGTTTGTAGTGGGCATAATTCTGTGACATTCAGAACTTTAATAACATCACCCATTCAGACTTAGTTTTGTTTGTAAAATTGTTTGGTTTACCTCCTCAGAGCAGATGCTAGCTAGCAGCTAGCCAGCTAGTCAGTTGAAGATAGCCTTCAATGTTTAACTTCACGACAACAAATCACTTGAACACAACACATTGGTAATTTCTAAGTGGAAAGGATCATCTTTCCCATACCATATGAAGGCAGCATAAATTCCTGTCATTCTGTGCATGCTCAGTCTCTTGTCCTGTTGTAATGGCCTTTTCGAAGCGCACAATAAGCGCTGGACTTGTGCCAGGTAGCAGAAAAGAAGAAGCATGTTAGTGCTGAGCTGCTGCTACAAAACAGCAATCAAAATCCTGTGAAAATCTGCGTTTTTACTTGGTTTTCATGTCTTAGTTGAAACAAAAAGGAGCAGAAAACTGCTCTGTTTCCTTCCAGGTAGACGTAAACGCCTGCCCCCTGTCCAATCAGAGCCCTTCCCAACCCCCAGCTCTAAAGCAGAATTAGATAAACATGTTTTCCATGTAAACCTTAATTCAGAATTATTATTTCCATGTCAACATGAAGGAGAATAATTTAATTCGGAAATATTTAATTCCGAATAATTAATTCCAAATTAAAAAATGTCATGTAACTGGGGCCACTGTACCTTTAACACCCAATGTATATTGAAGCCTCTTTTAATTGTGTGTCAATAACCCCATGAATTGAGCTTTACTGTAATGAGATCAAGGAGATTCTGGTTTTATGGAAGACAGTGAATGCTTTCAAAATCATACCAGAAAAAAATGCTATGCTATGTTATGCTCATATTTTAACAGCAGCTTTGCAAAGCCATGAGGTATATTTGCAATATGGACAAGCAGCCACAGGTGATATAAGATGACATAGTGAAATGCTTTGCTCTGTGAATTTTGTGAGCCTCCAGGATGAGCTTATGGTCTGCAGAAGCAGTACTGCTAATAGTGCAAAAATATTTTACAAGCTTTGGTATTGCACATCCCTTGCAGGAAGAGTACCATGCTGTTTCAGTGCAGAATGCCTCTTAACTTGCAAGATGGGCTTCAGCCCCCTATGACCCTCTGCATGATGAGTGCTGGATAGTTGAATTATACATAACCTTCAATTGTAGATTCAGTCAATCGCTTGTTCTTTTTATAAATGGTAAGTAGACCCATGTGAAAAACCTTTCTGTGAGTGCACGCATTATCCTTCATTTCAATTTAAAATCTCTGTTTTGGTAAATGAAATCTAATTTTGGCTTTCTGCTGTGTTCCTGTTAATAAGGGATAATGTCCAATACTAAACAACCTGCAGGTCCATAATCTCCTCTCTACGATGAGTTTAAAACACAAAGAAAACAGTCTCCCAATCAAAACATCATAATTTCAGGAAAAATTGTCATCAAACATTGATGGCCAAAGGTTTGATGCATCACTTATCATCATTTCAGTCTTCAGATGTTCTACATAAATCAGGATCTGTCACAAAAACTAATCAAAAACTGGTTTACACACAAAAAGGGTTTAAACTGCCTAGAATTCAATAAGGCAAAAGTACAGGCGTATGCTTTGTTTCACAAATTTTCCACAAAATTGCATTAACCTTTAGTCCTCAAAGTGTGGCATTTCTCTGCACACAGGTTGTTTTTGTTGTGCCTCTCTCAGCACAACAAAAACAGCTTGGATATAGGTCGGTGGCTTATTGAAATGAAAACTTACAACATGAATGAGGTAATGTAGGTTAATGTCCAATTCTCTGAGCAGTGAGCAAATCATGCCGCAGGAGTTTAACTGTAGCTCCGTGGGAAATGCAAAGGCTCTGATTTACCCAGAGCAGACAAGAACCTAATGTAACATCAGACATGATGAAGAACAGTTCTCCTGAGGAACTGGAGGTGATCTTGCATTGCCTCTTTTGTTCATGAGCAAATCTCTTGCTCATTGTTTCAGGTAAGGTTGTGGCGAAAATATTTCCCAATGTAGCTGATCAAATTTTAATTCTGGATCCATTCATCCATTTTCAATGAGCACTCAAACCAATACAGGATTGTAAGGGGGGAGCAGGAGCCTTAGCCAGCTACTATCTGGTGAGAGGTGGGGAAGCTGGAACATCCTGGATGGGTTGCCAATCCATCACAGGGCCAAACACAGACACAAATGAGACAACCACTTATCCACATGCACTCACTCAATCAGTCACTTACTCCTCTTAGATTTTATTTAGAATAATCAATTAACACAACACATGTTTTTAGACTTTGGGAGGATGCTGGAGTATCTGGAGAGAACCATGATCTGAGAAAATATGCAAACTCCACACAGAAAAGTCCCAATCAAGGTTCTTCTCTCTTGCTGTGAGTGGGGCCACAGATAAATGAGTCAAGAAGAAAAGATAAAAGTAAAAAAAAAAAAAAAAAAAAAAAAAAAAAAAAAAAAAACACCACGCAACAATTAACCTAGAAATTAAGCTTCAGGTTAATCAATAGTCATATCACATTCCCAACAATCTCATTAAAAACTTTTTATATTGTTGCACAAATAAGAATAATTAGTTCAATAGGGTTTTACTGCCCATGTTGAAATATCTGTTCAGTTCATGTTAACTTGTCGAGACATTATTTTTGTGTTTAATTAGTATATTAACAGTAAAATATAGCAGATGCAGTTATCAAGCTGAACTTACAGCGCTTTAATTTGCACAGCTGATATCAATGTTGAGCATAAACTAGGAGTTGTCTGAGGAGATAAACTGTCTAAGAGTAGCTGATAACTATAAACTTTCTCTGCTTCTGAGGGGGTAAAAGTGTTATAATGTTTTCGAGACGCAACACTATTAAATGGTCAAAGGTTGCCTGGGTCTCAATGGGTTAATGGTCATTTTACACTCTTCCTGAATAGTCTTTAACATAAAAATAAAATAAAATAAAATAAACAGTTTTTAATTTATACCTATTGCTTTCCCTTGTAAAGTTAAGCCATAAAATGTACGCATTATTGTTTTCCGGGTGAATACGTAGATGCCATATTTGAATGGGTCCATGCTTGGTTGGACGCGGTTTGAGGAAGCTTGTCCGCCCGGCAGTCGGAGCGGAGGTGGGGGACTCGACGGCGAGAGCTTCAGGCTGTGTGAGCTGGGTGACGGACATCGAAATATCTCCGACACGGCTTTAATCACCGCAGCAAAGTCCACACACTTATTGCAGCTCTTGTCTTGTGTCATATCCAGGTGAGTAAAACTTGTACAGTGTCTGTTGTGGATGAATTTATGTGAAAATAGCCGAGACTAGGAGTGTACGCCGTGGCTCTATACAAAGGCTTTCTTTGCCGGAGAAAATGCCGGGGCTGCAGCAGCCGGGAGGCCCGCCTCTGTCTTTCAAGTCACCGACTCGCCTCGGTTATCCCTTTGCTGATTCTCGCCACCTGAGTCATTCCCTCTCAAAATTCAGCTTTTTGGTTCGCTAAAAAAGCGTTTACAGTAAAGACTTACAGCTAGTGGCGGTTTCGACCGAGCACCTTGGGTTTTGACAACCACGGCCGGTACGAGGAAACATGGTTGCTCTGCGGAGTCTCCTACCGATGTACGCCGGGCAGTGATGCGGTCCGTGCCGCTAGAGGGTTACAGGGCAACCGGGGTTGCTCTGTAGCAGCCAGGGAAGCGTCTCGGAGGGAAAATAGACGAAACAACACGTTTGCCAAGGTAGTATAGAAAAGGTGTCAAATATTCTTGGTATGTGTGGAGAAACTTTCTTTTTAATGTACCAGACAAAGTTGACATACTACGGTGTGACGTTTTTTAGCTCAGTGGATGTGCTTTTCGCTATTTTTCAACGGGGCGTCTATGCTGACCAATTGTATGTCGACATTTGCACTCTCTACCGGTTTCAGCAGGTTATAATCTCTAATAGGAATGGTTAAGAGTTAGGTTTATTGTTCCAGGGTGTCAGACAAGCTAAACGGGCTGCATGTCCCCCCTGCAGGCTGCATACTAAGCTGGAAGGGTGGATTTACAGTCGGGGCAGGCTGACTAGCTGAGGCTCTGCCACAGCGACTCATCTGTCCGAAGATATCATGCTAGTTACTTACTGAAGACACAAAGCTGCATTTAAACGATGGTAAACAACTGTTTCACCCTCAGATATGTAGGAAATCTTAACAGAGGACAAACAAAATCAGCATTACTTTGTGTTTAGCTGCTGAACTGTACCTGAAATACTAATAATCAAGAGATAAACCCAGAATTTAAAGTAACTATACATTTACTCAAGCAGCAATGTAAGAAATATTCATATTCTTAACCTAAGTAGAAGTAATACTATAATGTAGATGTACTTTACCCTAACACAAGCTCCTCATTCAAAATCCCTCATAAGAAAGTATTTTTTTAAAATCAAATGTCTTAAATAGAATTTTAAGAAATTGCAGGCTGTTTAGTTATTGGATGTTAATACTGATGTATCAATGTACTAACAACTTTGAATTTAGTCAAGTGATTTCTAACCTTGGGTTGGACCTCCCTACATGGTCACAAGATAAATCTGGAGGGAAAATTGGTTTCTGTTTTTATTATTATGTTATTTATTTTCTGCAAATCTTTGAATAATTCTCCAACTCTGCGCCTCCAACAGAAAAGTCTTTTTCTCCTTTTATACCAAATTGTATCTGCATGTAATCGACATTTTTTGTTAAATGTGTGCGATATTGATTAATTTTTATATACATATAAGGTTACATTTGCTCTGATTGTGGCTGGCATCAGGATTGCTTCACAGAGAGCATCATTTAGGCCAAGGGAGACAAGCCAACAAGGGGATAACATTTTTTGCACCTCCAAAACTTGAAAATTGTGCTTTAGAAAGTGATTGAATATGAACTAAATTTAAAGGAATATTTTTATTTTTAAGTAGCGTTGTGATAAGTTATCACAAACAGAATTATGAGCCAAATTGGCTGTAATAGGCAGCGCTCAGCGGTTCCTTTGTTAGAATCAGAGAGGAACTCTGAAAGGCAAGATGAACCCCCTCCAGATCTCCTCTCGAGTGGACCAGAACAATTCAAACCCTAAAAGTGATTCAAGTACACACCATATTTAGATGATTTTTTTTTTTTTTTTAATCAGACAGTCGTTTATTTTAGTATTTCTCAGTTGAAGAATATCTCTGCATCATTACATGCATAATGGTTTCCAACCTGTCCTGCATTATGACAATCTTGCAGCAAGCTGTCCAACAAGTTTGACATAACCCCTGATGGATTCAGCTTATCAGAAGTAGGATGCAGTGAGCTGCTGTTGTGCATGCAGTGAGACAGAGCAACATGGACATTCTTTGATTGGAAAACGATGACAAATGAAGCAACTGTCCGATGCAAAAAATAAGGCAGTGATGCAGAGGTTTAAGTTGATTTCTGTGTCACCGTTCTGGTCTGGTTTTAGAATAGCTCTCTAAGAATTTTCCCTATATCCTTCAAACCGAGCTCTGACTACTGTATGCAGCAGGCAAGACACGAGTGTCATAAAAGCTTCACACATCCCCAGATACCTCTTATGATGTCACGGAGCTAGTCCTCCTTTTTCTTTTGAAGCTCACAAATGAACTTAAAACCTTCACTGTTTCTTCTTAAGTTTCTTGCATAGTGAAAAAATGTAGAATTTTATCCAGTATGATATTAAAACTTAATGAGACTGCAGGTGTCCAAGGCAATAGGAAAAGTTTTAGAACACCTCTATTTTTCCAGCTCATCATGGAAAGATAGATGGGGTAAGTAATCAAGAAAAGTTGGGAGAGCTCAGGGAAATATTAGCACCTCTTTTCAAGGCTTAATCAATAGATGTACTTACAGAACACATTTAAATTTTGACTCGTTATTGCTGCCTGAAAAGGGCCTTTTGTATAATTCATTCAGAATTGTACATTATTTAATCTTTACTTTATCTTTTTTGTTAACTTCTGGCAGCTTATCGTTTACCTTTTGTTTTGTTGTTGGGCTTGAACAGCTTGAATTCCAACAACAAAATAAAATAAAGAAAGGATGTTCTTAAACTTTTGACCAGGAGTGTGTATTTCAACATTATTTTTTTTAATTAAGCCTTCTTTCTTTAAATGATTGGATTATTATTGTATCTAACGTGATTAAAGAGATTAAAAGCTTTTTTATTTGGTATTCATGAAGATGCTGCACATGAAGCAGATATAGAAGTGTTGTACATTTTTACCCCACCTGCAGGCTAATCTGTGCAGAGACAGCTCCGAATGAGTGAATGTGTTTTTCTTTTTTTTTTTTAAGACATGTTGCACCGGTTTGGCTGTACAGCCTGCCAAACCTGGAGGAAGCATGTTGCTATTAATCATAGCTGTAATATAATCCAGTCTTTCTGTCTGTGGGAAAAAATGTTGATACACACAAACACATACTTGTGCAAACACAACAAAATTGTTCCTGCATCCCTGCCTTCTTCCGCTTGTATCAAATTTTTATCATTATTACAGTTCAGTTCAGTTTAGTGAATGCAGCCATTCTTGGTTTAGTAATACAGCACAAATAAGGACACTGTAATTTATCAGACCAGTCTTCCCCAAACTGGGGGTCTGAAGATCATTTTAAAAGGTTAGCCAGATCATTGTAAGAAAAAATGTTGCCTACATTTATTACACTAATTTGGGATTTTATTAGGGCTGTCAAAAGTAATGTGTTAATGCAAAGAATTACATTTTTCAAATTAATCCTGCCCATTTTTTAACGCATTAGTGCATAAACAACATTTTTATCCGAATTTGACTTAAACTTGGTGCGAGACGCTGAATTTTTGGCATTTGGGGGCTTCATCACATCTGTAAACATAATCAGTCAAAATCCACTTTTTTCCTCCTTATTTAGTAAGTTTCTGACTGTTTTCAAGCCTTATTTTTAGAGGATGACCATAGGATGACCTATGTGATGTATCACACAGTTACCTGTTACCACTCAGTCATTGGGAGGGGGTATTTCAAACATAAACGTATGTTATCTCTGGCAGTCATGGCTCAAAAAGTTTGAGGACCACTGCAATAACCTCTATGTTTAAATCAAAATGCAAGGACACAATATTATCTTCTTGCTTTTGATGATAGAGTCAAATTGTTAAGTGTTGGGTGATACATGTTAAATAGAAAACAGACCATAAGGATGATGAGACAAATAATGAAGCATTTCATGCAATGAACAAGACATTTGATAAATAAACTTTCTCAACAGATTAAACAGTTTGAAAGCATTCATCAGATGCCCCTGAAAGAAAGCCATAGTTCAAGAAAGTGTCCTTTTAAGAAAAAAAAAAAAAATCTGGAATCGTTTTCCATAATTTGAATGCCATTGTAGGGTTGGGCATATCGATACCCTGGAGTCAATAGTTTGATACCAGCCAGACAAAATATTGGATTTGATACTTTTTAAAATATCGAGTAAGGATAGACGATACATCGGCCAGCCGATATTTGCATTTTGGTATCGGCTGATATGTCAGGTCTGTTGGCCAATACCCCCACTCAGTATAATTTAGACGTTTTTTTATAAATAATGTATATTTCTTATAAATTTAATGTTTCTATTTAATATTTGTTTACAAGTGCAATATTTCTTTTTTATTTATTTATTTGAAGTGCTTTGTTCTTTTTATGTAAAGAGTTGTAAAATTACTTTTCATTGTATCCTTCATTATATTAATTTGGGAGTCAAATTTATTTATTGATTTAACCTTTATTTAACCAGGCAAAGACATTAAGAACAAGATTCTTATTTATAATGCCGGCCTGCCAGAATGCAGTGTTGGCCCCAAATATCGGCAGGTTGTCACTAAATATTGGTATCGGTCCCTAAAAAATCTGTATCGGTCAATCCCAAGTATCGAGATATGACTACACAGATAAAAAAAAAAAAAAAAAGCAATTTATTTTCACTTCTAAGAGTATTAGGTAAGGATGCACCGAAAATTCGGCCACCAAAAGTTTTCGGACAAAAATGACCCAAAAGTGCATTTTCGGTTTTCAGCCGAAAGACATAAATCACCGAAACAACATGGCAGAAACTTGTGATAATGCAGCAAACAGAGCAACCAGCATGCAACTAATGCACTTTGTGTTTTTATGTGAGAACATATTTCATTTCACAGTCTTTCAGCAGGCCAGTCAGTTACGAGCCTCTACATTATCATTTGTTGTAATAGTCCTACAAAGAAAAATTTAAAAGGCAATATGTAATGTACACGAGTGGGGTCAAACTAAATATTTTATTTGGAATTTTAATTTATATAGTGCATTGCTGTAATCTCAGTGGTAAATAAATATTTTGATACTTTTGTATTATATTTGTTGCAATGCCTTGATTTTAGTGAGGTTAGTACACATAATAGCCAAACATGCTTGGGTTCTAATAATTGACATAATTTCTTTCGATGTTTCAGTTTTCGGCCTTGGTTTTCTCATTTTTTATTTTTGGTTTCGGTCAAGAATTTTCATTTCGGTGCATCCCTAGTATTAGGCAATAGAATTATGTGCGAAACCATCCAGATTCTAGCATCTGTGTCACAAGATGGTGGTAGCCTGTTAGTGATGATGATGATACTTTCTTACTTTTCAGTTGTTTAATTCAGGTTATTGCACATTATGTTTTGGTAAATTTGTAATATTACTATTAAATTTTAAGTTTGAACATTTCCAACTGAATAAATTTAAATAATCTTAACCTGTACTTAAGTTGTTTGACAATTGAAATAAGTTTTTAATCTTATTTTTATTAAATTTACTCATCAATATAATTGATTATTGTTTTAAAAGCATTTCTTTCCAGTACTTCTTTTCTCAAGTTCTACTTATATTAAATATTGGCATTGCATTCAGGATTTTTATGCACATTGTACAATCGTGATTTTCTTTACATAGACAAAAAGTATCGGTGTCAATATTGATGAAAAGGTACCATATTGTATCGACAGGAAAAATTTTGGTATTGCCCATCCGTAGCCCAATGTCATTTTTCCAATTATATAATGAGCTTCATTCACAACTTTAATCTGAATATGTTGTAATTTTATGTCTGATTCTGACCCATTTGATTGTGTCTTAAATAATTGCTACAGATTGAATTACATGTCACAATTTCTCCATTTCTGTCTTCCTCTCAGGTTAAAAAGATGTGATTGTCGTGGGAGGCAGCCGCACCCCAATGCCCGAGGATCCCTCCATACTTCATTAGAATGTACTTGATGAATGTACCTCCTGTTGCAGCGACGCAAACAGAATGGCGAAGATGTGGCCCACCTGGAGGCTTTAGCCTTCCAGTTTGCTTCAATGACTCTGACACGGAGTTGTCCACCAGAGGCACACCTATCTCAGACAAAGTCCAGATGATCATAGAGAGCCTTAGGAGCACCCAGTCCTCACTCGAGATGGGCGACGAGATTGAGGGAAATGTGCTATCGGGACAGGAAGGCCATACCCAAGTCTGCAAGGTTGCAGTGGCTTCATATGTGGGAACTAAGTGCAAAACAAAAAGTGCTACTGAAGCCCCACAGGCTCATGTTTCTTCCACAAACAACCACGACAGCAGTGACTCGGACAGTGACGATTCTGTGGACAGAGGGATCGAGGAAGCAATACTGGAGTACCTGAAAGAAAAGGACGACCACAAACGCAAGGCTGATCCTTGCTCCACTTTCCTCCACCCATCCAAAATTCCCAGGAAAAATCCATCCATTCTTGAGGTTTCCAAGCAAAATATTGAGAGCCAGACATCCTTTATTTCAAGTAGTCAGCTCCCAAGAAACATAAAAGTTGAGGCCCCAATAGTCACGGCTACCATACCTTTGAAAAAGTACATCAAAAACAAGGCATCCCTAGATGAAAACTTTGAATTGAATAAAAGTTCAATCAAAAGTTTTGTCAGCTCAAAAGAGCAAACAAAGAGCCTCCCTAAATCCGTCAGCCTCTTCAATAAGTGCCCGGTCACTATTAAGGTGGAGGAAGACTCTAATGATTCCAGTAGTGACGACGGCATTGAGGAGGCCATTCAAAGATACCAGTTGGAAAAGAAGGAGCAGCAAAACAAAAGGGAAACTTTCAGTCCACATGCATTCCCGGAGGAATCTGACTCCACTAGCGATGATGGGATTGAAGAAGCCATTCGTTCCTACCAGCTTGAGCAACTTAAGGGGAAGAGTGTTCTGAAACCGCTCCTGGAGACGCAAAAACCCCTCAGCAAGCCTTTTTTGCAGGCGGTAGGAAGTACGAGCACGGACAAAACAAAGAAGTACAAACTGAAAAATAAAAAGGGCAGAACCGAGAAGCAGATTTCTTCTTTTCAACCTCATCCTTTATCCGTTTTAACACCCAAGACAACTTCTTCAGACAACCCGAAAAGGAAAGGGAACGGGCTGCTGTCTTTGAAGGAAGAAGGTTTGAATCAGCAACCTGCCCCCGCCCCTTCCAAGGTCAATACAACTGCAGAACTGATGTGTGCTGAAGCAATACTTGACATTTCCAAAACTGTTATGCCCGGGGCTTTCCATCACACCGTCGGCCTCAACACTTGTGCCCCCACAGATTCTTCTTTGCACTCCTCTGTTCCCAACAATCGCTCGTATGAAGAAAGCAATGACAGCTCCGTTGACAGCGAGGATGGGATCGAGCAGGAAATCAGGAAATTTCTTGAGCAAAAGGCCCAAATGCACAAACAGCCACTGAGCTCCAAGGAGCCTTGTGATACAAACGAATCAGAGAAAGTGAAAGTTAAAGAAGTTGCAGTCCAAAAGAAACAACATAGATTGTCTTTAACACAAAGAAGAAAACTTAGGGAAAAAAAGCTTTAGTGTCTCCAGCATGTCGGGAACAAACGACAAAGGTAAAGAAACATCCCCAATGCCTTTATTTGAGCCTACAAAGGAATCGTACCCCTTGACATTTTCCCAGAGAAATCAAATGTACCCAGTCACCGCATTACATAAGACAGACCAAAGTGGAGACAAAAGCAGCTCACTTGACAGTGATGAGGATCTCGACACTGCTATAAAAGACCTTCTCAAAACAAAAAAGAAGTCAAAGAAAAAGATCAGAGACTTAAAACAGAAATCCAGAAAGTGCCGCAAAGATGAAGAATCACTGTTGGGAGCCGCGTCACTCACCAAAAAGTTCAAACCTGAGCTTACTTCCAAATGTAGTGCTTTGAAAAAAGTACACAAGAATAAGGATGATGTTAAAGACAAGTCTGGACTGAGTAAAAAGATTGCTTTGCAAAGAAAGCAAGCTGATAAAAATACGGAGCCTTATATGCAAAAAGGTGAAATGGAGACTCTGAGAGGGGCAGAAGGTGGAGGCGGCCAACTGCTACGCGCCACAGAACCTCTTCCTCAGGTGGAGGATGAGAGCAGCTCTGTAGACAGCGATGACAGCATTGAGCAAGAGATCAGAAGGTTTTTGGCCGAGAAGGCCAAAGTTTCCACCGCGGAAAAAACGAAGGACGAAGATCTGCCCAGAAATGGAACCGTCA
The DNA here is from genome assembly GCA_023101725.1 of Atherinomorus stipes. Taxonomy (NCBI): domain Eukaryota; kingdom Metazoa; phylum Chordata; class Actinopteri; order Atheriniformes; family Atherinidae; genus Atherinomorus; species Atherinomorus stipes. The sequence goes on from JALJCO010011783.1 coordinate 95,916, forward strand.
CGGTCCAAGAGGCAGACATCAAACAGGAAACTCAGCTGGCTGAGATTCCAAGGAAAAGTACCAGTCCTCTCTCTGGAGCTCCTAGTATCCCAGTTCAAGATAGAACACCACAGAGACCATCAGACATCTGTCCGACCAGCGCACAATCATCTGCTCAGTCCTGCAGCCCCAGTCTTTTGGAGCCAGCGGATGGGGCAGGGGCAGCTCGGAACGAGCAGAGGAGAACTGATGTTGGGAGGGAGGATGTCCGGGACGCCACCCATCAGACGGAGCAAGATCGACCAGTTTTGAGTCCTAACATTGCCCATTCTCAATCAATCAAGTGGCGCCAGAGTCTGGGGCTCCCCATTTCTGACAAGAGGACTCCAACTCGGACTCCGTTTCAGATCGCCTCGTCAGAGATCAGAGAGAACCCACCTGCAACTCCGCCACATCCAAATAAGGGCGTCAAATTACAGACTCCAGCCAACTCTGCCTGGTTCTCCTCAAGGACCAGCAAAGCACCGTTCTCCTGCCCTCCAGAGACAGCTGTAAATACCCCAGTCAGACCCCCTGTTTTGAAGTTTTTTTCAGCTGCCAGGCAGCACTCAAGGATGTCCTTTACACATAGCCTTACGCCTGCCCACAGGTCCCAGTTCTCCTTAGAGGAGGAGAGAGCAAGTACGGTGCACGTGCCCAAGGACAAGAGTGTGTTTGTTGAACTTGAATCTAATAGGACCAACCACGTCCAGGTTCAAAGCAGGGAAAGAAGCGAGGGAAAGGAGAGAGCGGACTTGCTAACTGAGAGAAGTGAAGACAAGAGCGTGAAGATAGGTGATAAAGAAGACAGGAAGGAAGAAGAATTTATAGATGAGTCAGATTGTGAATCAGAAAGCAAGAAAGATCCAGAAAACAAGCAGGGCTTATCCACATTGTAAGTATTTGCTTTGATCACTATTCTTCCACAGAATCATAGTTTTATCAGTTCATCTCTTTATTTTTATTTTGGCTCTGCAATTTATTATAATGTTGTTTCTCAAGCACATTCATGTACAGAATCTAAGGGAATATTTGTTAATATAATACAACAACAAAAAAAGTTTTTCATAAAATGTCTTCGTACAATTGTACAGAAATGTAACAAAGTGGCACCATCATGAAATTTTTTTTATTTCAATTTTTTGTGTGTGTGTGCGTAAAGTAATCCATATCATTTATCCTCTGATAAACAATACAGTGGAGTTTTAATACGAGAGGAGTAAGTGGTAGTCACCTTGAAAATACGTTTATGTAATGGAAAATTTCTTCATATTTCTTTTGTGTTCTTTTCTGAAATAAGTGAATAAGAAAAATAACTTCGTTATGACACAATAAAGACTTCAGTTTGAGCAAAAATGCTCAGATTTTGGATTTTTATTGCACCGAGAGAAAATTTAAGTGGATTGAGAAAATTGCATTACATGAAATGGATTCACACCAGGAGACATTCATATCAATCATTCATGTACAAATACAAAAAAAGAGGATTTTTGATAGATTCCCATGAAAGATAAACATTAGTAACATTTGTTAAGTGTACAATAAATCAAACTTGTGCATATAAACCCCCATTAAACCAAAACAGATTGATTTGTTAATTTTTTAGCAGTCAGTTCATTGTTTTGATCATTGAAAATGAACATTTATCTGTAACTTTTCTTGCATTTCTTTGGATTTTGATTAGGAGAAGACATTCTGCACTCAAAATAACAACTGAATCAGCAGAAGAGACAGTATTGTTATTAATATTTGATTGTAAAATCACCAAAAGTAGAAATGAATATGGTACGGGCTGAAAGTTTAGACACCATCCCATTAAAAAAAAAAAAAACAAAAACGGAAAAAATCAGCTGTCAGTAAAATAAGTTGAAACTGACAAAAGTAATGATAAGTAAAAATTTTGACAAAATCATAACATTGTTTATGAATTGTGGTACAACAGACATATCAAACCCAAACAAAACATAAAACAAGTACAGTCGTCCTCAAAATTATTCACACCCTCTAATTAAAGAAAATGATAAATTCATCATAGCTAATTCAAATGACAAGAAACTAAAGAAACTAATGATAAATAAAAATTTGCAAAATTATGATTTAGTGATTAAGAATATTGCTTTTGAATTGTGGTTGGATATAATGATTTAAAAACAAACAAACAAAAAAAAAAAAAAACCAAGACATTTCAGAGCACCTTTCCCATGAAAAGTGGACCTAAATACCTGTAAACAGGTGCAGAAGTCTTTTTGAATATTAGAGAAAACACCCAACTGCAGTGATTACTTCAAAGTGTTGCTTAACAAAATTTTCGCTTCGGAGCCCAATCATGTTTACTCGTTTTATTTTTTGTTTGTCTTTAATATTCCTTTTGAACCACAATTAAAAATCTATTTATTATTACATAAGTCAATTTCAACTTATTTTACTGCGGCTGATATTTTTCCCTCTTTAATTGTGGGGTATGAATAATTTTGAGGACGACTGTACACAAGCACGATGGGGCCCCATGAATTAAAATTTTATTGAGCAACACTTTGAGGCAATTACTGCACTGGAGTGTTTTCTGTAAAGTATTTTGGTCCATTGTTCATGAGCAAGGTGCTGTAATTTGTCTGGGACAGTTTTGTTTTTCATTATTATTATTATTATTTCAAATGACAATTCAAAATCTTTTTTTTTTTTTTTTTTTTTACTACATTATAATTTAGTAAATTGTTCATTATTATTACTTTTTTCAGTTTCTTGTTATTTAAATTACTATTGTGAATTTAGTTTTTTCTTTATTAGGAGACTGTCTAAACTTTCGACCCGTACTGTACAGTTTTACTTTTAAGAAAGACCTGTGAGATATTAGTACAGTTGAAACAGATGATGAAAAATAAAACAACATGCATACAGATTATGGTTTTGAAAAACGTCTGAGTTCTTTCAGTCACAAATTTTTGCTTTGAGCCAAGTCTCTGTAGTGTTTGTGTGGAAAGCTTCTGTGATCAGACCTTGTTTGACTCTTCAGTATCTTCCAACTCCAGTCCTACATGAGGGTCTATCTGCACTGGATGCACCATCATAAAGAATGTGTCTTTACTTCCCTCTCTTTCCACAGACGCAACAAAATCATTTTAACCTTTAACATACACAATGAAACCAGCTACTGAGCATGTTTAAAACGGTGTACCCTTTTATCATCAATCTGAAAACATGGATATTGGAACAATCGGAAATTATTCACTGTATGTTTTTAATTCATGGATGGACGTTTCCAGCTCAGTTATTGATGAAAGCCACTATAGCACTCTCAGACTTGTAACCTTGACAAAAAAAACAAAAACATTCAAGATTCCACTGAAACCTTGTAATTACCTTTCTCTGTCATACTGAACGTGATATTAAGTGTGTTAATTTCTTTGTCATGTTAAAGGTTTTCTTGAATTTCCTATGTGTAAAAGGCTATTTATTTTTGTCTATGAAAGAAATCATCACTGAACATGCTGTGCATTGCCAGGGTTTTTGTAAATATTTTGTAAGAGGTGTTTTTTTTTTTTTCTTTAATCCTTTCAGATACAAAAAAAAAAATCTTTGCTGTGTCTTTTACGTGTGTAATAAAGAGTGGAATCTGAGCAACAGTGGGTCTCCTCATCGATGATGCAAGCTGATATTGTCCTAATGATATTTTAATTCATTTATAGGTGGAGTTTGGAATGAATTACAGGCATGGAGAGTTGTCTGATCCATATCCTGCTTTGCCTCACTCAGGTCTTTGTCCAGATCCATTGATCCTGGCATTACCTTCAGTCCATGCATAGCTCTATCCACAGAGGAGAGAAGCAAGATTTTCCACAGGAGGTTCCAGGTTAGAGAAATCAAACAGGTCAGGTGCAACTATCGAAGTGCATGAAATTTTTTGATGGTGGTTACTCTCCAAATCCAGAAAGTGAAAGAGATGTATTATTTGGGTGTGTTTGCAGGAGAGCATGTCTCTCAGTAGTTTTCTTGAGCAGAACGACTCCATGCAACTCATTAGAAGGAAGCTTCAGTTTGCTTCAGTGAGCAGGTATGTGATTGAACCCAGATGGGTTTGTCCCAAATGTGAAGACTTAAATCTAATAACCTGGTTTTCCTCTTTCGCAGGACATAGGAGCCTCACAACCAGAACACTGTAACAGCATTAATTTTCAGGGATTCGTATTGATAACTTTTGATTTTTGAGTTCATATTGGCTGGATTGTTTTCATTTATTTTACATCTTCTGATAGATGTATGTTCAGGCATTTATTTTTCCCTTAACTGATTAATTATTTTATACTACAGTTCATTATATGAAAGATAAAGTTTTAACTTGTGGGCTTTTGTTACCCACGTTTCTAAATCCCATGTGTTGCCAGTTCTGCTTTTGATGTTGATTACTTTTATTTCCTCTTTGAAAATAACTTTAGATACCTCATGTCTACTTTTATTTGCTTTTTAATTTTGGACTGTTTGTAGTTGATTGAGAAAATTCTTGTTAAGGTGTCGTTTTTCGTTTCAATAAAGTTGTGGCTTCAAAAAAACAAGGGTAGCAGTAGGGTTGTTACGACACTTATGTTTACTTTACGGCACACTGTGAACTACGCGCAGGCGCGCTTTGCTGACCTTCTGTTTCACACAAGCATGGCTGCCCGGGCTCTTACAAAAGGTATGTTAGAACATATATCACTGTCCTATAGTTGTAATGACTTAGTTGCGAGAATATTTTGATTTGATAAGCTTTTAGCGGCATAAAAAGTGTCTTTCTGAAAGCCCTCAGGCTAAAAATAACGTTAGCAAGACAGTACAGCTAACGCTAGGCCACTGGTTAGCCTTAATCGTTAGCTTAGGTTTACATGCTATATTTTTCATCATGTTCTGTGTCATCTGCAGGTCTTTTGGGGTTACGACACTCGCGGGGTTTCGCAGTTAAATACTCCGGTGGACATCATTTTGCTACTGCAGCGTCCATTAAATCAGCTAAACCCCAAACTGACGATGTTACGGGTGAGTGGGATGTGGCTGAGGAACGCCTGTTTTTACTCAACGCTCCTTCGCACACTCTTAAAAAGTTTATTATTCTCCATGCAGAGAAAATCCTAAACCTACCCCTGGAGAAGCCGGATTTTTTCCGGGTATCGGAGCTGTTCTCTTTGAAAGACTTATTTGACGCCAGAGTGCATCTTGGTCACAAAAAAGGCTGCAGGCACAGGTTGGTTTGATTTCCTCTAGTTATCAGCAATGTTGAGTTAATTATTTTATAATTATTTGAATGATTAGACCTATGTGAGCCAAGCAAAACCTGGAGTGCAGGATGACACCATTTAGATACCATTCATTCAGTCAACAGAATATTTGCGTGGCAAAGCATATCTACAGTAGATTGTAGTAGGGTATGGGTTTTGGACAGGCCACTTCTTTGTGTTGCTGCTCATTTAACAACCACTCTGACTTGAAAAGTTTAATTGCCTTGTCCATAACATGAGAAGATAAGCCGAAGTTCTCCCCAGCAACTGTCATTAAAAGAAACAAAACAAAAAAAAGGCCACGCACCAGTACTATCACCACATACACAAGTAGTTGAGTTAATGTTTCTCAGAGAAGTTCGGAGGCCTCTGAAAAGCAGATCTTGGGTTAGAATAGTATAGAGCAGCTTTATTGTCATCACTTACATTATGAAATTATAGGCAGCTGCCCCTGCACAGTCCTAGATAAATAAATAAAAACAAATGTCTAAAACCACACTCTATGAAAAAAAAAAAAAATCAATAAATGAAAATTAAATTTTAACAAATTAAAATGTATGTATGTGAGTATTAAGGCTGCCAAAAACAATTATTTTGATAGTCGACTAGTCACCGATTATTTTGGCAGTTAGTTGACTTGTCGGATTGTACAAAAATTGTAGCATATTTACAGTACATGTCAAAAGTTTGGGCACCTTCTCATTGACCATAATGGAAAAACATAACCAAACTTTTGACAGGTAGTGTGTGTGTTTTATTTATGTAAATATACAATTAAGAAAAAGCTGACCCCGATAGCTACGACTACGCACATGTGTCAAGGACAGAAAGGCAGACAAGGCGGCGGAAGGTACAGTGGCAATTTGGGGAAAAGAAAAGGCTTAAAAACAAATAATCGATTATGAAATTAATCGACAACTATTCTGATTGTCAACAGTCACGATTAATCGACTAATCGTGGCAGCCCTAGCGTGTGCACCTATTGGCTAGTGTGACTGTTGTTGCACATCATTGCAGCGAAGTACCAGAATGCCTGTTTACACAAGGAGCTTGCTCTGTTCCTGTCTGATTAATTTAGAAAAAGGAACAGGATATTTATGTTTCTGTTCTGTGTCCGTATTTAGCTGTGATCAGATTGGAGCTCTGATGAGGTTAATGCAGCTCAACCAGTGTGAATGATTCATATCTGGTCAGAACATTATAAATAAAACCTATGTGACAACTGGATGCTGTGATTGAAGTTGTTGATTCATGATGATGGGTTTTAGTTCAAGCTTATGAGCAGGGATGCACACATCCCGTCCTCAGGAGCTACTATCCTGCAACTTTTTGAGCAGTTCTTCTCCAACACACATGAATCAAATGAACGGCTCGTCACCAGACCCCTGCAGAGCTGTAGGCTAATTCAGCCATTCGATCCAGGCGTTAGAGAAGGGATGCTCTTAATGTTGCAGGATAGTTGCTCTTGAGGACTGGATGTGTGCACCCCTGCTTTCAAGTTGGAAGTTGGATTCAGAAGGTTGTCGTCTGACTTAGATTTTTGCCACCTCACGGCCCATCTTTTCCTTAGATCCAGAATTACGAAGGTCCTGAGTGGAATAGCTGCTGCTATCCGATGATAGTGAAGGATGACATGAGAACATTCCTAAAATTAAATGGTGCTTTTGGGGAAAGGGGGCTTTTATGCAGGTGAAGCTGAGCTGGAAGAAACCTACCACAGAAAAGCTGCATTATGTGTTGTCATGTGTAGTTACTGTTGTTCCCACGGCAACCATGCAGATGAGCTCTGCTCTGATGACTTGCAAATATAGCGTGGACAGTGTGTCCTAAGGATGTAATTTGGAAAGCAAAACATATTTGCTTGCAATCTGATAGCAGTGGGGTTTTTTTTTTATTTTTTTTTATGCATTTTCAACTTCATCAGTGTCATTTGTTTATAAGCAGGTTTCGTGTATAAAGTCAGAGTATAAAAGGGAGTGTGAACACTAAACTCACGATGATTACATGTAGATTGACTAACTAATCCTGGAACTGAAACACATTTCAAGGACTCTTACGTTTGATTTTGAGATGCCATTTTGGTCTTCGCTATGAACAGATCATAACTTCTCATTTGTTTTCAAAACTTTATTGACAGTAATTCTCTTTCCAGGCTAATGGAGCCGTATCTCTACGGCTGTCGTCTGGACCAAGATATAATTGACCTGGACCAGACGGTGGAGCACCTTCAGCTGGCGCTCAACTTCACTGGCCACATAGCGTATCGCGGCGGCGTCATTCTCTTTGTCAGCCGCCGCCGTCAGTTTTGCCACCTTGTTGAGAGCACTGCTAAGGATTGTGGGGAGTACGCACATACGCGGTACTGGCAGGGCGGCCTCCTCACCAACGCAAACATCCAGTACGGCCCCGGAGTCCGCTTACCTGACCTCATCATCTTCCTTTCAACCCTCAACAACGTATTTCAGCAGCACGTGGGGATCAGAGATGCGGCCAAGATGAACATTCCCACTGTGGGCGTGGTGGACTCGAACTGCAACCCCAGTATGGTGACATACCCAGTGCCGGGAAATGATGACACCCCCGTTGCCATGGAGCTGTACTGCCGCTTATTCAAGATGACCATCAACCGTGCCAAAGACAAAAGGAGGCAGATGGAGCTCCTTCATGGGCTGTCGGCACCCTCCTCACCAACCTCATGATGCACCGTTTTCTTCTCAAAGGGACATTTAAAAAGTCGAAGACGGCTTTACCTCATCCTGCATCTGCACTTGGAAACGTTCAGACTGAGGTTTTGTGTACATTACTCATCGATGAGGACATTTCTGGAGTAAAGTGGTTTCCTCATGCTGAACCCTCAAAGGACATCTTGGAGATTATGTTGCAGCACATTTGTCCAAATGTATGAGACATAGACAACCTTAATCTTAACTATTTACATAAGGAAGCGGTTATTGCCATTTCAGAATATCCTAGAATAATTCTTCACATAAAGGAACATTCTGAATTCACACAAGTCTGAGATTCCCCATCATTTTCAACCCAAGGTGAATTTTTCTTGTGTTGTTGGAAATGTGGTTTATAAAGCTGCTTGAACCTCAACATTTTACAGTCCACTGACTCTACATAGACACTGATTTGGAATGGACCACTTGAAAGGATTCTCATTTTTAAAATAATTTAACTTGAACCCCCAAAATGCTTTATGTTGAAAAAAAAAATTACCCATGCATAAGAGCAGCCAGTTAATCTGTCAGGAAACCAAGTAGCTCATGACTCAGAAATTACAATAAAAAATGTATAAGAAGTTTCCACTGTCATGTTTGTGTATATCTTGTCAATGTTCACTTAACTTTACTTTCTTGCAAATAAAGATTGATTTTTGGACATGAATGCATAATGCTCTTTTTGAAGCTATTTATTACTTTTCATAATGAAAATAAAAAAAAAAAAAATCATTTAAGTGTTTAAAATACACTTATTAGGCTGATAAGCGACATAGACCAAGCCGTCCGTCACATGGTCAGTCGTTAGGAATTTCGCAAAGCAAAAAGGTTTGGTCGCTCCCAGCTTCCGTAGGTGAATCTGCTCATGCAAGGAGCCTATGTCGACATGAAAAAACAACACGGTAAGTTTTACAGTAACCTAACAAATACGAGTTTATGTCGTCAAAACTTGCTGTTAATATTATGCGTTACAAATTACTCGTTTGTTGGGGGAAAAAAAGGTAACGTTTTCAAAGTTTTGAAAACAAGCTATCCTTTGCTGCTTAACGTTGCTAAATTTGGCATTAATCTCACGAGTCCCCCCCCCCCCCCCCTTGGGAGAGGGGAGTGTCTTTCTAAGTCGCATATCGAGAATTTGGTGTCTTAATCTTATTTTGTTTCTCTGCTGGCAGTCTGGCGGGCACATGGTCAGCAACAGGTTATTCAAAGCTAGTTTAATACTGCGGCCATCTGCAACAGCAGGGTAGGTGCACTTGTGCGAAAACTTGCGCTCATATATATATATATATATATATATATATATATATATATATATATGTATATATATATGTGTGTGTACAGGTACCACCCAGAAAATTAGAATATCCAGAAAAAGTTCATGTATTTCCATCATTCAACTTAAAAGGTGCAATTTACATATTGTATAGACAAATAATACCTGAATCAATATATTTCAACCTTTTATTAGTTTGAATTTTGCTGATAAGAAGTTGCAGCTTAAGAAAACCTCAAATTCAAAAACTCAGAGAATCAACCAGAGAAGGGTTTTAAATATAAAAATATTAGGCATTCTAAAGTAAAATCTTGCATCTGTACTTAGTACTTGGTGGGGGCCCCTTTAATGACTGCCTTAACCTGGCGTGGCATGGATGCTACCAGCTTGTGGCATATCTCAGGTGTTATGGAAGACCAGCATGCTTCAATCTCAGCCCTGAGCTTGTCTTTATTGTTTGGTCTCTTCCTGTTCAGCTTTTTCTTGACAATGCACCACAGATTTTCAATGGGGTTCAGGTCAGGTGAGTTTGCGGGCCAATCAAGCAAGGTAATCCCATGGTTGTTGAACCAGGATTTTGTAGTTTTGGCAGTGTGAGCAGGTGCCAAGTCTTGCTGGAAGATGAAGACTGCATCCCCAAACAGCTGGTCCACTGAAGCAAGCATGAAGTGCTCCAAAATGTCCTGGTAGACGGCTAAATTTATGCTGGACTTGAAGAAGCACGGAGAACCAACACCAGCAGCTGACATGGATCCCCAGGTCATCACAGACTGGGGAAACTTAAGGCTGGACTTCATGCATCTTCTATCTAGCACCTCTCCGGTCTTCCTCCAGGCTCTGGGACCATTGTTTCCAAATGAGATGCAAAACTTGCCCTCATCAGAAAAGAGGACTTTTGACCACTGGGCAACAGACCAGTCCTTCTTTTATCTCACCCAGCTAAGGCGCTTCTGGCATTGCTTGCTGTTGAGGAGTGGCTTGACAACAGGAATTCGACATTTGAAGGCAATGTCCAGCATCCGCCTGCGTGTTACTTACCCGATTAGACTGTGGCACTCTGAGCCTACAATACTGGAGCTTTTCACAGTATTCTATTTTTTTTTTATTTTTGATTTAGAGGTTTTCTTAAGCTGCAACTTCTAATCAGCAAAATCCAAACTAATAAAAGGTTGAAATATATTGATTCACATATTATTTGTCTAAACAATATATAAATTGCACCTTTTAAGTTGAATTACAGAAATACGTGAATCTTTTCAGGATATTCAAATTTTTGTGGTAGTACCTGTATATATCAGTGACAGTAAATAAAAGACTTGGTGTAAGTGCATTGCTCTTCTGAAACAAATGTAAATTAGCAAGTTGCATTGCGGAAGGTATTTGCATGAATATACAAATAAGATAAACCTAAATGCCCAGGATTAATTCTTTTCCTCGAACCATGAAGTTCTTCCGGTTAATCCATAGATAAAGTTTAGATTTGACTATAAAGGACTTGAAAATAAATATGATTGAAAACATTCAGGAACATAAAATCTGAGTTCCACATTACTGATGTAAATGGTGAGAAAATGTACGATCAGTGTTCAGACTGGTGCAAAGGTGCAGCACAAACCGCCATGTCACATCTATGTGGCATCTACTTGATGACAGAAGTGTGAAGGGGTTTCATTGAGGGGGGGTGTTCCTGATTATGATTTGTGTCCTTTTGATGACCCTGGAGTGTTGCTTCTACTGCTGAGAGGGAAAGGCTACTCCTGTGAAAGGCTGTGCTCACACACTTGTCCTTGCAGTCAATTGCCAAATCACACAATGATTAAACTGGTCTGAGCACTGGGAGGCAAACCGAAGCTCCTGCTGTAACCTGTCAGAGCACTGGATTTTATGGAAGACAGATTGGTCAGGGTCAGGGTCAGTAGGTCTGTTGGTGACTGCTCAGTCAGAAATGACAGATTAGGGTAAGAGACGAGGCATTCAGACAATCAAAGACTATCCAACTGTGTTCTGTCTTTTTAATCCATTTCAGGGTCACAGAGGGCCTGAAGCCCATCCCAGCTGCTGTCGGGCAAGAGGCAGGGTACACCCTGAACAGGTCACCAGTCCATCACAAGGCCAAGAAAAAGAATCTCTTAGTCAAAAACATGCCCAGATGTCATATTTGTAATGAGATTATAGTGAAGCAGTGCAGCAGATTAGATACTCTGACAGCACAGAATGAGTCAAATCTAACATTTCTACAAAGCAAAAATGTTCACAAATTATGACATACAGTTTCCTTTATTAAAAGAGAGCAGTTAATATTTTCTATGTCATTTTTATGCTCACCAAATTCACCCCATGAGCCAGGTGGACCCTCTTGATTGGCCAGTTTTGGCCCCTGGGCCGCATGCTGTTCACACATAATAAAGTTCTTGTGAACTCACCAAATTTCACATTGCAATCCATCCTTCAGCTCGTCGACTCCAGATGTTCTGGGACCAATGCGCAAGGATCTGCGGTACGTAAACAGATTTAGACGACCGATGTTTTAGTTTTTAAAAAGTAAGATATCATGCTTTACTCATTCTGTTTCTGTAGGAAAGTGTGCAGCGAGGAGATCTTTGGCTTTAACCTCATGAGTACACGAGCAGCTGATCTCACATGACGGCATTTCAGAGAATGGTAACTTGTCTTGTGAACTTGTGACTGTTAAAATGTATAAACTGACATTTAGAGTTAGCGTTGCCCCCTTGAGACGCAGCTCAGGCCCCAGTGTCTTTGCTGCGCATTAGGAGGGCAGAAAGCAATGGGCTCGCGATTGCTTGATTTCCACTGTCCAGTGGGCTTCGAGTATGGAACCGAGCCAGATACTTCCTGTAGTCTCCTTTTACACTGAATTTGCATTTGGACACATCTCAGCTTATAATGTGTAATGTTTAATGTTTTTTAGAGGTAAGCTGCCTTTTTATTTGGTGATGTTTGGGGTCATCTAAATGCCTAGTTAAAAAAGAACTAATGAAGGTCTTGGTTATGGTGTAGCCCCAAATTCACTATCCGAGGATCATGAGGACCAGAGGGAGCAGCAGTTCTGGATCATGGAAAGGTAAGAATTAGACCGACAGCAGCTTATACGTAGTAAAACTATAAATGAACAAAGCTAAACTGTTAATGTGGCCCGTCTCCTCAGTTGTGCCAAAACATCCTGTTTCATTTTTGGAGAAGGTCATGTGAAGATGTCTGCCGTAAAGTTTCTCCTCTTGTCAAAAGCGAGCTTTTCTTCAACACATGCTTGGTAAACATTACAGGTATTAATTGCAATTTTTTTATGCAGCAACAATTAAAATATTTTTCATTTGGTGTTTTTAGCTGATATTAAAATTCATTGAAACATCTGAGTTGTTAATCCTTTTTTTCTTTTTTTTCTTTTCCTTGTTATAAATCTAGTGGTGTTATTACAGTTTCCAGCCTTTCATCTTCATCTGCTGTATGTGTAGTGGCACTGTGGGCCTCCACACTCCCTCCATATTGCCCTGTCGTTCTCTTCCACTCGGCTGTCCGAGTTGCCATTTACAGGAGTGACCCGCTCACGTTATGAGACGGGAATTATTGTTTAAAAACCCAGATCTAACCTGTCTGTCATTATTATTGTTTAAGCATAAACGTTTCCAGATTGTGTTAATATACAACAAATATTTGAATCTAACTTGTTAGTGCATCATTTCCTATGTTTTTTTTATTTTTTAGTTTCAATCCTGATGAATGTATTTGCATCAGTTCGAGGAGCCTCTATTTTTGTATCAGTTAAACCTTATTTAAGTTGATGTGCATTCGAGATATCGAATAGTTTTGTTTTATATCTTTTAGAAAATGTTTGAGAGTCTTGCTGATAGTTTTTTACTGGAAAAAATAAACATTTCTTCATTTATAATAAAAAGTCTTTGGTTTTGTTAATAGTGTTGATGTCATGATTAGGTATGTATGTGTGTTATCGGTTATCAGTTTACAGTATCGGTCTGTAGGAGCTGAAATTTATCGGTTATCAGTATATGTTTTTAAAAAGGTTAACATGCATCCCTACCAATTAATTTACATCTGTATTTTCATATTTTGTGACATGTTGAGATTTTTGAGCTTTCTCTCATTTAATTCTGTGTCTCTACAGTCTAATTTTATTAGTGACTGTTGATGTTATTTTCAGATATATGTCCATCGACCATTAGTTCTCCTTGTTCTCAGTGCTTCGTATAAGGAGGTCTTTTTGGAAACCAGCTTGTCTTGAACCCAAAAGAAACTCATAAAGACTCACATTTGCTTTAAAATAAGAACTTCATTAGTATTACTGTGGCTTGTCAAATCAGTAGCTACAATGTTGGCAAATATATTTCCTTTCCTCAGAAACTCAAGCGTTTTTGTTCTTATTTATGAAATCCAAACAGCCGTCATTTAGAGGAAGCAAATATCTTTCACTTGAAAACTATTTTTAAAATGTATTTCATCATGTTGAGTGAACTTGACTCTACACTCAGCAAGCTACATGGCTCTTTAGTTATTTTATTAATCTAGTCATGGGTGAAGAAAACGAGCTGACCTTTACCAATTTTGATATACTTGGCTTGTTTTCTTAAGAAGAAGAAGAGAAAGCAGGAAGCTGCTTACATTTTATGTCGGCAGACAGGAAAAAAAAAAAAAAAAGCTCCCAGCTGAGGTCTCTCCCTTTAGAGGCGCAGCGGTGAGTCGGGAGAGGAGGCTGCTATCGGTCCACAGCCATTTATGTTTATGTTTTAACAGGTAAAGAAAGACGCTGTTGTTACATTAAGCCGATTTACTGGGAGATAACTTTAATTCCTTTCCGTCCCGATGATTTTCTGGCCCATATGGAGCTGAAACTGCTCAATTTCAAGGACGCGCTCTCGATCCTTTCTTTATCCGGCGAATGATTTATTCAAAGAACTGGATTACGACACCTGCTGTCGTGTTTGATTAAAAAAAAGAAGAATCGGTGAGGAATAGAAGTATGAGGTTTGGTGCTAATCATGATTAGATGATGTGCGGCGCATGGCGCAGGCTGCTGTAAGGATGTGATCTGACGGGGATCTCCGCTTTCTCGCTCCGCTGCCTCCTCCTCACACGGTCGCTCATGATGCCCAGAGCTGTGCGGAGGCTGGTCCATTTGATGCTGTTCTGCCCTCTATCCAAAGGCTTGCAGGTATGTGGAGCACGATGCCACGGCTGTTTTTGTCTCCGACCATCCACAAAGCTATTTAACCATCACACGTGCGGATTTATCAGTTTCTGTGTCGATGACATCCGCAAAATGTCGCAAGTCCAGAAAAAAAATGCGAGAAATAGATCAAATATCCTGGCTTTCAGCTGATATTTGTTTTCACGTAGGCCTCAGTAAAGGATACTGATTGATAAGAACCTAGTGTGTGCAGTAACCAGGGTTTGATCAGTTATACCATTTAAACTATAAAATTATATTAAAAAACACTTAGGCTTATTGGTACTTTCAGACTCCGGTAGGGTGCGTGTTTTCATTTAGTCGACATGAAAACTAAATTCATTTACATGGTGGTGAAACTAAGATTAACATGATTTATGTTGGACAAATCAAACCCAAATAGGAGAAAAGATATTTGGCACAATCATGGCCAATATTTGGGCTTGAATGGCTGGGGTAACTCGGTGAGTGTGGCTATATAGTAAACTCTCTTATCCAGCAGACATGCCCCAAATCGTCTTTTTTTTTTTTTTTTTTTTTTTTAAGAAGAGTGGACATTTGGGCCACATCTGGCCTATGGAACACCTTCCCTTGCCAAAGTTAAATGATACCCCCCCCCATGTTTGGTCTATATAACACTTAAACTGGACCAACAGTAGCTGAGTGGGTCCAAATGTGTTTGATATCTTATTAGGGATGCACATTATAATCGGCCCCCTATCGGTATCGGCCTATATCGGCCTTAAAACTGAGTATCGGACATATACCCCAAAGGGGGGGAACAGCCACCCCACCAATATTTAACAAATCAGCCTGCTGTTTCTAAAGTCAACCCAAAACAACTTCTTCTTCTTCAAAAACTTCTTTTTTACAGACTTTAAAACTTCTTAAGACTAGGGGTGTGAAAAAATATTGATACACTGAAATATCACTGTGATATTTTCATATATTGATATCATGTTGACATTCAAAAACGCAGTATCAGTCTATTTTGCCAATGACATCTCGCAGTCATCGTTCCATCACAAAATCTCTCAAGAATTCACAAAAATTTGGCAACATTTTCGATGCTGATATTATATTGACATTTAAAAATGTGCTATTGATCTAATGTACAAACTAAATCTCACGATATTTCATCATTCTGTTACGAAATCTCTTGAGAATTCATGAAATATTGTAAGATTTTATAAGAGAACAACAAAATCTTGCAAGATTTTGTAAGTAAAACAGATCAATAACACGTTTTTAAATATCCATTTGATATCAGCATATGAAACTATCACGATATTTCAGGGTATCAATATTCTTTCCCACCCCTATTTTTCAAAGTGTCGGAAATGGATAACAAAACTGCTTTTTGAAATGACTGCTTTTTTTTTTCAGTTTTAATATTGGGATTGATATCGGTTATCGGCCACATGAGTTTTGAAATATTGGCATATTGGATATCCACCAAAATTCCAATATCGTGCATCCCTATCTTATGTATATTTCATTGTGTTTTTATATTATATTTTACAACATTTTCTGTTTCTGAACGTGAGCATATCAGAAAGAGTTTATATATAAGTCTTATAACCCTTTTATCTAGTTGGTCTTTCTTATTTCAGATTTTAGTTGTAGCTCTGTCAAAGACTTTTCTTTAATTTTCCGTGAAGGTTTAGAGAAGTTATTTCTCACAACACTAATTTAATCCCAAATGTTAAAAAGAAGCAAAGAGGGAAAACTAAGTTTTGACCGAACACAGTTCAGAGTCACTTCTTTTTCTTTTGTATTTTGTGTCCGACAAATAATCTCAAAATCAGTCTTATGTGCAATGTGACCCAATTTAGGGATCATTAAACCGTGTTCAAATGTCTGGACTGTAAATCATCATATTGTTTATTTGTACAGAGTCGCCTCCCAGCCATTAAGGTGAAGTACCTTCTACTGGCCTGGCTGGGCATCCTCATCGTCAGCTGGATCGTCTACATGCAGTATGCTTCCTATGCTGAACTCTGCCGTGGCCATGTCTGCCACATGGTCATTGTAAGTAAAACGCGCACTACTGCAGGCGTGATCTTTTGTTGCCATGAGATTGTAGAGCTGTAGATGGTCATAAGAGAGAAGATAAATGTGTGCACATAAGATCACATAGAAGAAGACAACTGGATAAGACTGTATTTATGGAAGGAGTGAGACACTTGAGGGCTGCTTGGCCTCTTATGTCATCCAGCATATGGTCTTTTGTGTTTAGGGAGAGATGTAGCCTATAGCTCAGCTGCTCTCTTGCTGGGCCCAGCTGTTTCTAGAGCCCTCAGATATTGAGAAAATAACACACACTGACGTTTAATGGCACGCAAAGGGGCACAGCAGCCATTGACAGACAAAAAAAAATCCCAGGAATTAGTCTGCACTGAAGTATTTTCATCCTAATAACAGTTCAGATTGTGTACAGTACCTGTGCCAGAATGCTACACATTTGGAAGCATGACCTTAGTTTTACAACTTTTAAAATAAATCTTTAGATAGAAATTTTATTGGGAAGCAGGGGTGTGCCAAAATTGTATCTTTTATATCATATCGCAATAATGCTGGTGTATTTTTTGACATATTTTTTGGCAGAAAATGTGATATTGTAACATTATGTGACCAATACATCACAGTGGAGCTCCGTTGAACGAGTGAAAAAGGCAGCATGGCAGATCAAAGCAGATTAGTGGGAATTGGCTTTAAACTATCAAAAAAAAGGTGTTCATTAAATTAAACAAATCAGAAAATTGACGACTTGTGTGACCATCAATATCAGCTGTGATGTTGTTATTGCAATATTTCTGTTTTTTTTTTTTAAATACTGATATCTTTTTAAGTGATATCACCACCCCATCTCTATAGTTCCCTTAAAGCACAGACGATCTGCACAGTTTTTTAGTGCAGATGCTTTAAAACTGACGGTTATTGAAAAAACTGTCTATAAAAAAATTGAGTCAGACAAAATGAAAAAATAAATTGTAATATAATAATAATGTAATATGTAATAATAAAAAAAGGGAAATGGGAAAAAAAAGAAATCGAAACAAGGAAGGGGGAGGAGAGATGAAAATTGGCGGAGTGGGAAGAATCTAAGAGAAATAAGAAATTAATAATTTTCGGGAGAAAAGGGGGGGGAGGGAAGAAAGAAAAAAAAATATAGGGGGGAAAAGGGGGGATGAGGGAAAAA
Source organism: Atherinomorus stipes (assembly GCA_023101725.1). Taxonomy (NCBI): domain Eukaryota; kingdom Metazoa; phylum Chordata; class Actinopteri; order Atheriniformes; family Atherinidae; genus Atherinomorus; species Atherinomorus stipes. The sequence goes on from JALJCO010011783.1 coordinate 113,581, forward strand.
AATGATAAAAAACAAGAAAACGAAAGAACTCAAGAAGGGTATTAAATAGAAAAGTCAAACAAGAGAAAAAAAAAAGAAAAAGGAAAGAAAAAAAAGAAGGGAAGGGAAGAAAAAAAATTAAAAATGGGGAAGAAAAAAACAAAGGTATGGGGGGGATAAAGGAAAAATAATTAGAAATCAAAAGAAAAACAAAAAAGGAAAGAAAGTAAGGTATTCAAAGCCAAAGGAAAAAGAAAAAAAGAGAGAAAGGCCTAAAAGAAAAAAAATAAAAAAAAAAAAAAAAATAAAAAAAAAAATAAAAAAAAAAAAATATTATACTTTTCATTAATTTAAACACAAAGAGAAAAAGAAGAATAAAGAAAGTGGTCATACAGAAAAAAAAAAAAAAAAAAAAAAACAAATAAAATTATAACGAGAGCGGGGAGGGATTCTTTTTTTTACCAGTCATTTATAGGACTATATATAAAAAGAAAATGGGCTTAGAGGAGTTCTTTTGGACAACATGCGGACATGCTTTAAGTTCACACATTAGTCACAACTGAAAACAAGTTATTATGTTGTTTCCACGCATTTATAACACACGGCCCCGACTTGGTTATCTTGTACCCACGATTTATAAATACGTGGCCATGGGATAACATCTTGTGGCTGTGCTTTAGGAATGTGTGGCCTCCAGTTATGTATATTTTTTCTAATTTCTAGTCAATATACATGTATCTCATCACACTCAAAATAAGAGAAAATTACTTAAAGAGAAACATTTCAGTAAGATATTATATCTTGTTTTACGGCAATGCATCTTATTTCAAGAAATCTTATCAAGAAACTTTTGCTTATGCCATTGGCAGAACCTTTTTGCTTATTACAGGCAAGAAAATCTTGGCCACTCTTAAAATAAGTTAAAAAATATATATATATATTTTTCTTGGCATAAGCATAATTTTCTTGATAAGATTTCTTGAAATAAGATGCATTGCCTGAAAACAAGATATTATATCTTACTGAAATGTTTCTCTTTAATTTCCTCTTATTTTGGGTGTGATGAGATATTTTGACTAGAAATTAGAAAACATATACTTGGTAAGATAATTTTTGCAGTGATAAATTTTACCTGCTCTGTCCAAACGATAGTGTTTGATCATCTGTGTGTCATCAAAGCCAAAACCTCTTTCAGCTCCCAGAACGTCCGTGCATGTCTCTCTTGCCTCAGTGCCATCCTCTAGGCAACTCCTGCCCACTTAGGACACAACTCCTACCCACTTAGGACACCTCTGGAGGTCTCTTAAATATTTAGAGGAGTAGGAGTGATTCTTAGACTTGAGGAAGTTGATAAATAACTTTTACTCTTAAGTTTGAGAGTAGGAGTTAATTCCACAAATTCTCAGCACTTAGGACTAAAATGGCACTCTAAGATGCTTGATAAATACAGCCCCAGCAAAGCTTAAGGTAACTTCAGCAGCAGGTGATGGAGCACAACTTCAAAATGACCAGCAACAGCAAAAACTTGGATGCAGAAAAGACCACAAAATCTGCTGTGAGAGAATCAGAACAGATAAAATCATCATTGCTGGCTGTGCAGGATGCAAACAGTGAACATGCAGCTGCTGCACCAAGGCCAGAAACAAAAGTTCAGCTTCCACTACAGGTGCTTCCCTTGGGCTTTCTGCTATGTAGAGTCATCTGTTAAATAATTCAGATTCAGCCCTTGTTTCTCTTTGTGGCTCTTATAGCTTTCCTCTAAAGCTGGTTTTTTGCTTTTGTTTGCCATTTCTTGTCAGTTTCTCTCTTACCTGTTCAGCCCGCTACTGCATACAATTTGATGGAACACGCTGAAAATTGTAAATCAGCGTATTTTGGTTTGTTTTTGGTAGTTATAATGCCTTTTTTTTTTTTTTTTTAGATGTTATACCCCCCCCCCCCCCCCCCACACACACACACACACACACACACACACACACTCCAACACATTTTTTTTATATTTACCTGGGAGCAAGGTTATGCAACAAACAAAAGAGAAAATTATGAATTCATAGATGATAAGACAACTGTTAGAGAGCCATAAAAATCAGAAAATCCTCCCAAATTGTTAACAAATTATGAAATGAATCATGGATAATAAAAAAAATCTTGACACATATTCACATGACTCAACACAGGCTCAGGTTCATGTCAACCAGTGTCATCATCTCATGCGAGACATCTCAGTCGCTCTGAAATGTTTTAGAACAGCTCTTCTGATTTGGAATGGCAGCTACAGATCCCTGCTTCTTCCTCTTCTCATAATTTTAGGAAATCCCACCACTGCTTTGCTCTTTCTTATTGATGTCTTTGTTGGATTTGCACGGGCTTGTGGAGTCATCCCATTCTCAGTGCTGATCCTGCTCTGTCATCTAACAGAGCAACATTTAGCCATTTTTCTGTCAAGACACATTAAACAGAGTAAAACTAAATAGGAATAATACAAATAATAATGCTATTACATTTATAGCTAGTTTTGTGCACAATGCATTAAAGGTACAGAGTGTAAGAATTACTGACATTAGTGGTAAAGATGCGTACAGCAATTACCTCATATTCCAAGCGCAGTTGTGAATGTATGGTGGCCGTAGTGGTAAAATTTTCAGACATAAGTTGTAGTTAGTTAGGTGGTTGCTGTCTGGGTCTGTCTCTGGGCTGGACAATTTGGAAAATATAGTTTGTTGTTTGAAGTTTCGTTATGTTTAAAAAAAAAAAGGTTATTGAAAAAAAATTCATATCTTTAAAAAGAATAGATTAGAAAAGAAAAAATAATTAATGTAATAAATAAATACGTTCTGCTCCTGTTCTATCTCTGCAGTTTCTTCCTGTAACTCATGTTCACTTCAGGTTTCTCCTAGCTTCAGTGATGAACGAAAAATAGCATGTCATGTAGCATTTACATACACGTGGCGTTACATGCAACATTAATCATTTTTCTTCAATTGCAGTGTTTTTATGATCGTGAGAAGGCAAAATTGAAAACATGATCAAAATTCAATTAATTGTCCAGCCCTACTACTTCCAATGTCTTTAAAGGCACTATTTATCCCAAACAGTGCTCTAACTCCCATGCTAGTACAGCATTTTTAAAGGGTTCTCACTTCACACACATTGTTTTGTCCATTCAGAGACACTATAGTAAGAATGGTGGTACAAATATGGCAGCCTCTATGTGTGTGGACCTACAGCAAGTAGATATAAACAAGCGATTCTAAGAAAATAAACACATAACCGCTATTCTAGTGCAGCAATTACACATCAATAGACACAAAGTTTTAAATTATGTATTACATTTTTCTGCCATTGACCTTTAATTTTGTTTCACACTGTACCTTTAAATAAAATATGATTATACACAGCAGCAAGTGCCCCTTTGCACAACGTTACTCTGAGGCAACAAAAAAAAAAAAAGAAAAACGAGAATAGCATGTTAGATCAAATAAAATGCTTTTTAAAACCTGATTGAAAAAGAAACCTTCTCTATGTCTTCACATACCTTGTGCTGTGACCACAATAGAAAACGATGCCCAGCACACAAATCATGTTTGATAGCGATTTCTACTCTTTATTGAACTGGAATTTAATACTTTTTGAAACACTGGTTGGTTGGTATCATTTCATTCTCATACACTGAGCGTGGGGGTTAAAAACCTTCTGTTGCCCAAGGGCAACGATGTGCTGTAGAGCTCCAATTATTCAAATGCATCAAATTACCATTACCCAACATCGGTGACTCATCTTATTTACATAGAATCACTGATTTTTTCCTTGTTTAAATCTTAATACATAATTGCAAAATAAAAGTTTATAACATGCTTTTACATATAGTCGTCACATCACAGTAATTTCTGAATAAATGAATGTAATTAAATCGTGCCATGTAAGATTCTGTTGCAGAAAGCTTGGCTCAGAGATCATTTTGCAAACTCTTGTGAATTTATCAAATGAAACCAACATGCTTGTTCTTGCAGATGGACGAAAACGACACCATCTTGCATTATTCACACTTTATAGATGATGTGTTTATGCAGGTTTCTATACAGCACCAGCTGCAGTAAATGGTAGTAACACATGCAGCACACAAACTTGTTTCCCGCAGTAAATAACACATAGTTTGGGTTTGGCATCATGCCTGAGTATATTTAAACAGCTTACCCTGCAGTGGACACAAGTTCTGCCAGTTTTGCCTATGATCTCATCTCTAGGTTAAGATGTGTCATGGCTCATAGGCTGCAACAAACTGCTAAATGTTGAGCTTTAACTGCATAGTTGACGGATTGCATTGCCTTTAGACAGAATCTGTTTGAACTCGAGTAATTATCATACATCATAAACAGAAAAATCTCGCCTTTCTCTCTGTCTAACTGTGAGAAAGTGAATAAGCATGATTCATAATGCAGATAATTTCCTTCCTTCTTGCTTTCATCTGAACTGGGAACTGAAGCCTTTAGATTGCATTGGTTCCAAACAGTTCTGCAAACTATATAATATTTTAGTTTGAGTGAATTTCTAGCACATCAGTTATTTTTATGATTAGCGGTGCATAAAGGGAGTCAGACAAAAGATGGATTCCTTTAATATCTGCATGTATAAACAGCACTGTATTAAACTATTGCTGCTGTGCTGCAGTAGTGTGGAGTTGCATGGGATTGTTCCAGCATATATTTACATCTAGGCTTGATGTATCTAAAAATTCATTCTCTTAATGTTGTCCAGTATAGCAGCGTGCATGTGTGTGATATTTTTGTGTAGCAATCTAAAAATAAGATTGTGACTGTTAACAGAAGCACAGCCTATTGGTAAGAAATGTGATGTGAGATATGCATGTGGAGGAAGTAAAGTCAGCAAGTTTCTCTAAAGGGTCGATTTGGAGATTAACTGACCTTCAGGGTATAAATATAGACACTTCTTAGATTACCTGATAATATAAATGTGTTGTCATTGAGAGTTAAGATATTGCACTTAGCCTCGCTCGTGGATAAGTGTCTTCCTGTTTTTCTGTGGTTTATGTTTATTTCGTTTTTTCCTCTGCAGTGCGATCACTACAGGAGGGGCATAATATCTGGCTCCTCATGCAAGGCCTTGTGTGATCAGAGATCTCTGACCCTGCACCGCTGCATGTCCACCTCCTCCACGCATCAGGTAAAACGAACACGCCCCTGTCATACATGCAGATTAACCAATGAACTTTTTAAATTATATGCTTATAACCAAATAACCTTTAGTCTGACAGCTCAGCATTAACATGTATTATAGAAAATGCGCAATAAAATGTCAACGTAAATCCTTTGAAAAGCAGCTGGTTATCAGCTTACAAACGTTTTACATATTTTGTGCTCATTATTCTCCACAGAACAAGTACACACACAGAGGAAATACCAAATGAGAGGTCTATAGTTTGCATGACTACAGGGCTCCTGGTCCAGAGCCTTTTTAACATGTTGGTCAAAGGCAAAACTGATTCATAAAGATAGCAGAGAACAAAAAAAGACGACAGGGAAATGCAAGTTAAGCAGAGAGGCAAATGACTCCAAAGATACTTAATTAGGAAGAGGAAATGATGTAAAAGGAACAGAATATCTGCAAAACAATAACAAGAGGATGGAAACTTATCTTTAGGAGACAGAGCTCTTGAAAAGGGACACGCATGAGATAAATACAGTTGTTGTAAAAAGCACAAAACACCTGGAAAGACATGCAAGCCAAAGAAAACAAGAAGAAAACACAAAGTAATGCAAAATATTAACAAAGTAGCTCCAACTGATCAGAAAAAGAAATAGAGCCAGTTAAATCAAGACAATACATTGCTGTTAAAGACATACAATGGTCTGTCACAATTACAGATTTTCTGGCAACGATTACTGTCAAAGAAATAATCACGATTTATGATTATCAGGATTATATCTTCATTCTCAAACACCATAAATGTGTGAAATAACATGAACACTCCTCACAGGTCTTTATAGTGTAATTAGATTAGTCAAAATTGATGTTAGTGAAAAGAGATTGAATTAGCTCATTTTCTTTTGTTTGTTTTTACACATTAATGCATAAACAGCAAGGTTGTTACTCATGCAGTATTCAAAATCTGAATTTGGTACTGTGCTGGTCAAAGGAGCGGATTCTGGGCATGTACAGTAGGTACCTTATCACAATGGTGAACAAAATCCACCAAAACCCACTTTATACTCCTTATTTACGACCCAGTCGATGTATCAAATAACATTGTTTGCTGTCATGGTTCAGACATGATCTTTGACAATATTGAGGTATTTTCACAATTAAATACTCGTGGCATTAAATACTTTGATTAATCGTGAAAGCAAATAATCACAACATCCCTCCCCACAACATAACTTTTCGACCTTAAACATATGTGCTTGTGATTCAATTTGACGTCACACCAGCGTTCATTGTGCACATTTCTCGAGCCGACACTGCCCAGAGGCTGAGAAACCGCACTATGCAACTTTTCCATCCAGGATGCAGCATGACGTTGCAGCTGACAATTGGTTGCGCACCGCGTCACATGCTAGCAAACGCACACACGCTGGGTGTTTTGAACGTGCAACATGGCAGATTTGGCAAAGAAAGGCAAAAAAACATCAGAGGAAGAGAGGAAAAGAAAGAGAGGTAGGGACTGAGGAAGAGAGAAGACGAGTCAAGGTGAGACTGTTGCTAGGATACAGGTAGGATGCAAGATGGATGCCAGTTTATCCGTTGGAATGGGGTGCTTTACTGAGGAAATTGCAAAAAGTTCCAAGTACCCCCAGCTGCAGCTTGCAGTAGTCTGATATCAGACATCTGATGGGCGTGGCCACATAAGTTGGTTACAGTAGGGTTAGAATAAATGACTCACAATGGTACTGTGGGCGGAGTCGGACGTCCGAGCCCGCCCAATGTCTGACTCCGCCTCATCAAGCAGGTGGGAGCTTCTCAAAAGTTTGGTAGTGTGTCTTTAAATCACTGCAGAGACTCAGGAACACCGGAGAGAGGAAATGTATCAAAAAGCTGGACATATTGGTAAACGAATGATGTCGGCCATGACTTAAAGGTAGAATTCGGAGTTCCCCCGCTAGACTTGTGCAAGTGAAATCTGTCTCAATTCGTGTAGTGGTGAGTTTGCAACTCCTGCTCCGTCTGTCTGTAATTCGCTTTTTCCCTTTGTTTTGGTGTATTCGGGACGTTTTGGGGGGAGATTTTTGTGTATATCACCACAATCAGAGGGAGTGAATTCTTTTCTTTTACTTTGTAATCAGCTTATTTGTACAAAAATAAACTTGTTAAGAGTTAAATCTCCACACCTTTAACTCCTGTTGTGTTTCTGTGCTTGCAGGTTTACATTGGGCTATGGAAGGAGAGGCCTGTGGTGATCAAATGTGGCATCGAGGATCCACTGAACACCGATGGAGCTCCAGACTCTGTGCTGCGGCAGGAGATGACTTTATTTGACAAACCGACCCGCGGAACCTCTATGGATGAATTTAAAGAGATGCTGCACAGTTTCCTCAAGGTACATGATCTATGTGGCAGCCGCCAACATTTAAATCAGAAAACACACAAAAGTAAAAGTCTTTCTATATTGAAGTGGAGGGATGGTCAATATTGACTTTTTTTTTACCGATATCCGATATTGTCCAACTCTGAATTTCCTATATCAACCGATACCGATATATGCAGACAATTGTGAGGTTGTTTCTCACATGTTTTGAGAAATACAACTATATTCTGCTCCGAGAGCAAAGATCCCAAAAATATCCTTAACTCAGCCAGAGGAGTTCATTTTGGATACAGATACTAGCAGGTATTAGCCCACATATGGCTAATTATAATGTTTCTGACAACTTGGTAACTTAACCAACAACTTAAAACCAAACATATTAAGCAGCTTCAAAGCAAGTCAGTCTGTAGCAGCAGCAGCTGCACTGTAGTCACGACAGGACTCTAAAAGGAATGCTGGGACATGAAGTTCTTCCAGAATAACAGGGACTTTACTACATGCTGTAGCGGTTATGATGGAATGAAATCTCGTGAGATCTCTTTCTGTGACGAAATCTCATGAGATTTTGTTTGTAAAAACACTATAGTGATATTTTCCGATATCACATTTTAATGCCAATATCGACTGATAATATCAGTAGGTCTATAATATCAGACATCCCCATTAAAGTGTTAAATGAACTTTCTTCCTGCAGGCTAACCTTGGCGAGCAGCCATCTTTGAGCGCCTTGGTGGACAGGGTCATCACTCTGGCTGACGTCAATCAGGACAACAAAGTGTCCCTCGCGGAGGCCAAGTCCATCTGGGCTCTTCTCCACATCAATGAATTCCTCCTGATGGTGGCGCTGCAGGAGAAGGAGCACACTCCCAAGCTGCTGGGCTTCTGTGGAGACTTGTACGTGACCGAGCGTGTGAGTCACAGCTCCCTCTACAGCCTGGAGGTGCCCCATTACATGAAGCCCGTCATCCCGGAGGCTCTGAGCTCCAGCCTGAACCACTGGCTAGCACCAGCGTGGCCCCGCAGGGCCCGCATCACCATCGGCCTGCTGGAATTTGTGGAAGAGGTCTTCCACGGCTCTTACGGGAGCTTCCTAATATGCGACGCTAGCCCTCACCACGTGGGCTACAATGCAAAGTATGACTGCAAGATGGCCAACCTGCGCAGCGTGGCCTCAGAGGCCGTGGTGCGAGCTTTCCTGAAGGGTCGGCGATGCGAGACCAATGCAGACTGCACGTACGGACGGGACTGCACAGCCACATGCGATCGACTGGTGAAGCAGTGTAACACTGAGGTCGTGCAGCCCAATCTTGCAAAGGTATGTGTGCTGTTGCAGGATTTCCTGCTTTTTGGAGCACCGTCAGACCTGCGTGGGGATCTGGAGAAGCAGCTACGCACCTGCGTGACACTCAGCGGTTTGGCAAGTCAGATGGAGGTTCACCACTCGCTAGTTCTTAACAACCTGAAGACATTACTGTGGAAGAAAATTTCTAACACACAATACTCCTGAAATGAGGCTAAAGACGAGTAGTTTTTATTAACAAAACTTGATAAAATGCATTGAGGTTCGATTAATCATATATCTTCTCCTCTTACACTTACAGCAAATATAACAGGATACTGTGAACTACCGAATACACGATGTGAAACAAGATGACGCAGGCTTGAAACCTTATATAACCCCAATCATGCTTTTTAATTTCCAATGTGTTACATTGAGAAGAACGTTTATCTGTTTGCACACAATATTCTCAGGACACTGCCTGTAACATCATTTGTTAAATTCTGGATGTAAAATAGTTTTTGAAATAAAGCGACCAGTATATTGGATTATTTGGGTTTTCATCTAATACTTTCTTATGCATGTGTAGTGATGAAATCAGGTGGCTCTTGCATTCTAGTTGCATTTTTAAAGGTACAGTATGTACAAAATTAAAGGTCAATGGCCAAAAAATGTGATGTATAATTTAAAACTGTGTTTCAATTGGGGCGTAATCACTGCACTAGAAAAGCTGTTATGTGTTTATTTTCTTAGAATAAGTCATTTATATCTACTTGCTGCGGTTGCACATACATGGAGGCTGCCATATTTGTTCCACCATTTTTACTGCGGTGTCCCTGAGTGGGCAAAACAATGTGAGTGAAGTGAGAACCCTCCGAACTTTAAAACTGCTGTATTTTTTTTAATGGGAGTTAGAACACTGTGTTTGGGATAAGTAATGCCTTAAAAGAAATTAAAAGTATTTACTCATCGGACAGTCATAGCTACACCTGAGACCACTGGATCCACTCACACATGAAAACATCTTCATGTCTTGGATCATTTTGGCCACTAACGGCCACCATACATTCATAACAGTGCTTGTAATATGAAGTCATTTGAAAGATAACATCTTGTCTTTTGAAATACCCATCTTTACCACTAGATATCAGTAGTTCTTACATACTGTACCTTTAAGAATTTTTTAATTCTTTTTTTGTGTCATCAACTTTTTTTTTTATTCATGACAGTTTATATTTATTAGTTGGATTAATGATGCACATTTTTCCCCACTTATCTTCTCCAGTAGGGATGGGCATATCGATACCCTGGAGTCGATACTTTGATACCAGCAAGACAAAATATTGGATTCAATACTTTTTAAAGTATCAAGACACCACATACAACACATGCAATTTGTTTTCACTTCTAAGAGTATTAGGCAATAAAATTATGTTCGAAACCAACCAGATTAAAGCTTCTGTGTCACATGATGGTGGTAGCCTATCAGATGTCATGATGGTGCTGCTACTGTTAATGATGATGGTGATGTTTTCTTATTTTACATGGTTTAATGCAGATTATTTCACATTATGTTTTGTCAAATTTAAAATATTACCATTACATTTAACATTTTACACTGAATAAATTTAAATAATCTTAACCTGTACTTAAGTTATTTGATCATTGAAAGACATTTTTTATCTTATGTTTGTTAATCCATATAATTTATTATTGTTTTAAAAGCATTTATTTCCAGTTCTCAAGTTCTACTTATATTGTTCTTGCATTCACGATATTAATGCACACTGTACAATTGTAATTTTATTTTAAGGGACAAATTATTGGTATTGATATCGATGAAAAAGTACTATAAACTACTGGTATTGTATCAACAGGAAAATTTTTGGTATCGTCCATCCCAAGTCTGCAGCTGGTTGAAACAACATAAAGGCATGAATCCATTTAGCCACGCATCAGTGGTTCAGACTGGTTGTGGTGGTGTAATGACACTGGGAAAAAAATTCTTGGCACTGTTTGGGACCCTTAGAGCCAACCACCACAGCCTACTTGAGGATTGTTGCTGACCATGTCCATCCAATTATGACCACAGTGACGCATCTTCTGATAGCTACTCCAGCAGGATAATGCATCATGTCACGAAGCTCAAATCTTCTCCAGGTGGTTTCTTGCCCAGTACAAGGAGTTTACTGTACTCCAATAGCCTCCCCTGTCACCAGATCTCAATCCAGTCGAGCACCTTTGAGGTGAAGAACAGGCGATTCTCATCATGAATGTGCAACTGCCTTCATGTCAGACTTAAGTCTCACGAAGAATTAAGGCTGTTCTCCAAAAGCTCCAACATGGGGTTCAACCCAACATCAGCCAGTTGGACCCAATAAAGTGGCTGCTGATTGCAGATTTGACAGGCTGGAAACGACAAACCCCAGAAAGCTTTCAACATAAATGAACCTTTAATTCACAAATAAATGATTTTTTTTTTCTCAGGCAGCTGATTTCCTGTGCACTCTGATGAAACTGGATGAATCTACTGTAACCAAGGAACCATGGCAACAGAAAACTAACCCAAGGCATTAATATGATGCAGAGATAAACACTGACGGTCATTATTTCTTTATTAAAAAGTGGAGATCAGTGAGTTTTGTTGACTTTACAGATGAAATACAATGTTCCTCCTCAATCATGTTCCTGATATAGCCTGGTATAAAGTTACAGCATCATCTCCCAAAGATACATGATTCATCACTGAGTCGGCCTATCCCCTTCTTCCAGTCATCCACAGCCCATTTCCCTTTGTTTAGGAGCTAGTGATGGTTTATATTTGGCTTTTCTGGATGCATTTTTTTTTCCTTAATCTGGTTTTAAACAGTTCAGTCACAAACAATGACTCCTTGTACAGCCCATTCAATTTCCACTCAACAGTCTGGGATAAAGCTAAGTGAAAGTCCTCCAAGTACTCTATCATTTTTTCCAGGGGTTGTAACATGCTATCTTGATGTGAAGTGTGGGTTTGACCTTTTTTTTGTTTGTTTGTTTGTTTTTTTGTTCAGTGCACAAGTGGAATCCAAAACTGAGTATACTATAAAGTTGAGAGCAGAAAATCATTTGATATTTATCTCCTTGTTTATTTAGAGACTGAAAATAAAACAATTGGGAAATTTTAGAAGGGTTGAAGTGATAAACCTGTGGAAAATGATCCATCTCCTCTACAGATACAAGCGGAAATTACAGAGACAGTGTGATGATGGTTTGGATTTAAATTATTAGTGTGCAAATTATTGTATATTTTACCACCAGAGGCTGAATATTGTCATGAAACCCTGAGTCACACGCAGCGACACGACTCGCCACCAGAGGTCGACATTGCAAAGGAGAAGTGCTTAGATTAAAAACATAACTTCTTTAAATTAATTTTTGTTCTATTTCATGCTTAAATTCTCAATTAAATCAAATGAAAACAGCATAAAACTGTTAAATATTCTTCACTGAGAAAAGATTTTCCCATTTATATGGAGGTTCTCATTCTGCTCACACGAAACATTACTGCCATGTTCATTGTGCCCATCAAGATGCTCATTCTTTTAAATAAATGTGTCATGGTTAAGAATTAATTCTAAGTGTAATGAAGAAGAAAACATAAAAGCTGTATCACTGAATGTTTTTATTTCTGTTAAATGACAGAATAGTTTCCTTTTGGGAAGCACGATCCAATCAGAGCTGTTGTAAGCTGCCAAACTTGGCGCTGGCTTCACAGCTGAAGAGTTTGTGTTGCCTGCTGCTGCCTGCCCGCCGGCAGGCTGTGAGGTGATGTTATGCCACCCACAAGAGTGAGGCTGGAGTTTACTGCATTGTGCATGCATCCTCTTGTATCTAATGATGTGGGCACAATGAATCATGTGGAGGCGAGCGTCCATGGAGGTCCCAGGAGGCAACTGAGAGACGTTTGTGCAGAACGTGTCCTCCAACACAACAGCCTGTGTATTTGAAGCCTGACACACACAGCTGCCCTGCCTTTCTCTAGTAATTGACTTTGGGTCTGTAAGGACCAGGTATTTTGAATGATTTGGCTCTACGTTTGCTTTTTTGCAGCACCAGATTGATTTCAGTTTCAGAACCTGTGCTGATCCCCATTGACCCTAATCCATCAACTGGAATTCTGTCTTCCTTTTTAGTGTGGGATGGACAATCAGCCAAGAGACACATGTACACACTGCTGTGTGTCTTTGTCAACATTAATCCTTTTGGTTTTTGGGGGGAGGCTTCTTTGGGACTGGTGGTAGTAGTGACCATGCAGATGGCAGAGGCAGTTTTGGTGGCACTTGTGTTGGTTTATTGGAGGGAAAATGCTTGTTTTAGTTAGACTCCTACTTTTTTCTTGGTTGTGAGAGGAGTCACCAGATATTCTGGATTAACGACAGACCGATACATGGGCCTGCCGATATTTTATTTGCATTTTTTGCTGGCATCGGCCAATATGTTGGGCATATTGCCGATGCCCCCACTCGGCATAACTTACAGCCTTCTCTAAAACATATATATTTATTACAAGTTTAATGTTTCTATTCAATATTTCTTTTCAAGTGCACTCGTTCTTTATAGATATTTATTTGAAGTTCTTTGTTCATTTTTATATTAAAAGAGTTGTAAAATTACTTTTCATTGTATCCTTCATTATTTTAAGTTTGGGAGTCAAATGCAGCATCGGCCCCAAATATCGCCAGGTTGTATCGGTCCTCAGCTGAGCTTGATGAGAAAATATTATCGGCCATTAAAAAATCTGTATCGCTCGATCCAGCTGTTCTCGATGCAGGTGAAGGGAGGTACTCTGTCTGTTTGCACCCTCCTTGCAAGAATGTTCTCTGCAAAAAAAACAAAAGACACCCCCCCCTCCCAACCCCCCCCCCCCCGAAAACAAACAAACAAAAAACAAGTTTTCACACAAGAAGTGTCACAATCCTATCAAAACAGCTTTGACACTGTTGCTAACTTACTTACTCTTCTGCTCTTGATACAGAAAGGCAACTTCTGCAGTATCATTTGATCCACCATCACTAGATCGTAACGTTTTCTGAGCATGTGCTGAGTGAAATCCTGGGATATCATCTGGCTGTGTCAGGAGTGTTGCTCTGGACATACACTCCAACAAACTATTCAGTCCATAGTGTTGAATTACTCTCTCACATACTAATGGATCTGACTTTACCCATCTGATGACAACTTGTGGAGATGTGATATGGTGATGTGTGCAGAATATCTGGCGCCTGTTTCTAGAAGAATCACTGGTTACTCATGCTGTCACAGAAAAAAACAAAACAATATCCTCTCTGGAATTCCAGGATTTGTTGGCATTCCAATCACTTAACACTAAATGTTTTATTATTCACAGCTTTGGCAGAGGATTGTATACAGAGACAAAGCACTACAAGCGTAAAATTGTCATTTTTTTTAGTAGAATAAAACGCACGAACAGCTAAAAATAAAGAGCCAACAGCATGGCGAGAACAAGAAATCTGCATCAGTGCAGATATAGTTTTATTTACACCTCTTACATTGTTTCCATTGCTAGGAGCTCAGTTATGTAAAAGTTATGTCTCGCTTCTTTCTTTTTAGAAAATATTAATACCATGTTTTTATAGGCCTATCTTCATTTGTCTCCAGATGTTCTGCAGATTCATGAATCACACATTAAAAAAACATAATTTCAATAAGGTTTCGACTCGTTTGTTGTCTTTTGAAAATTATTATAACGCCTACGTCCGTAAATTAATGTCGATTTTTCTTTATTTAGTCATTTGTTCATCTAAAATAAAGTGGCAGAACAACTAAAGACATGGCATTACGTGTTATATTAAATGGCCATCGGAAATAATAAATTTTAGTCCTTGTAGGGCATTAGTATTTGTTTGTGACTATTGTAAATATCGCTGCATAAGGTTGCAAAAAAACTGAAGCGGAATATTTAGATGATTATTAAAGTGAAATTATATCGAGTTCGCATCACGAGTGTTGTTTTATCAATTGTAAGGCATCGTCAATTGGTAACGATAAGCAATCCTGCCAACATGCAGGGAGAAAAGGGGAGTTTACGAGGAACACAAAATGCATCATCAGCTGTGTCAAGCAAAGCAGATGGAGGCTGGGCCATGGGCAGGTTTGCCTTCTGCTGCCTAACAACACCGGGATGACAGATAAGACGCATACTGCAGAGCACAGAATAGAGGATACCATCACAAGACTGCTAGAAAAGTATCAAACGGTACCGGTAATGTAAAGTTTGAAACGAGTTTAAAGGGTAAGCTTAGCCGGCGGCTCAGAACCGGTGTAAGCTAATTGAAGTTTAACCGGCTAACATCAGGTTTAGCTCTCTTCGGGTAGCTAGCAATGTTGGCTACAAGTGCCGCCTGTCTCTCGCAGCTTGGTTAGGTCAACACCAGCTTGTGAGAGCCACTAGCCGTGTGTAATTGCTCACTTAATTATTGCGGCGAGTCGTTTAAAAACTCACGTTTATGGTTTTTCTTTGGCTGTTAATGTCAAACGCTGAGTTGCTAGATAACGGTTAAAACTGTGAGCATATTGTCCACGACCTGCTCACCAACTGCGTTCAGAAATGGGCATGACTGCAGCAAGTAGCTTTTATTCAATAACTGATCATTTAAGCTCCAGAATACAATGCTAACATTATTTCTGATTAGTTCGCCGGTGTCGGATTATTGCACTATTATTGTGGTACAACTGTGCCCTGCCCAGCAGCGTCACTCTTCGCATTTCCCATTATGAACAATCATTATGGAAATATCAAGGTTCAGGTAGAGCAAATGAAATCATTCGGTGAGGATACAAAGAAGGAGGCTGTGGATACTGAGGAGCAGGTGCCTTTGTCTTCTCCTGTTTCTGCCACACCAGACCCTTCCAGCAGCATTACCACAACTGGAACAGATGCATCCAACTCCTCTATTCTTTGTAAGCAAAGGAGTAGAAGTCAAAGCAGACCAGGAAAAGATGACAAAACTTCTCGGGGCAGACCAGTCTCAGATAGGTCGATGCATGCTCTTGCAGTGAAAAATTTGAATTGTGCAGAAAATGAGCAAACACTTCACATCAAAGGGACTGGAAAGATACTACAAGGAAAGTCAGAGACTAATGGCAACTATGTAACCACCCCTGCATCCAAAAACATACATGAGACTCGGCGTGAGGATGGGTTGAAGCCTTCCAGAAAGAGAAGACCTGTAACCGTGGATACATCCAAAGCCAAAACCTCCCTGGAGGCACTAAAGTTGAGCATTAAGCAACTAAAGTGGAAAGAGGTAAACTATATCCAAGTTTCTGTCTTTTTTGTGTGTGTGCGCATACATGTGTGTATGTTATGCTATAAAGATCATATACAGTGACAGCAATGTGCAGGGCAGTGTGCATTATATAAATAGTAAGTGAAAGTGTTTTGAGCTGCTTTAAGTAGATAGCAGTGCATGACTTGATTCAGATATCAGCTTCTCAGAGCATCAGAGATTCTTTGGGATTAGAATAAGCTTAAAGTGTTTGTCACGAAAGTGCATGAATGAAAAACCCTATCAGTTCTCCAAAAGCTATTGTCTCATAGCAAAAGTAGACATTTTCTGTGATCTGTGTCTTTTGTTTCAGCATGTTTTATGTGGCCACTTTAACCACCAAGTTATTACACAGGGTTAGCAAGAACTGCCTCCTCATGTTGCAAAGACTTTGTGTCCGAAGTAACAACTATAATACGATATAAAGAGGGTTCATGTCCAGTTTGCAACAGTTATTCCAGCTCATACACGTGATCTTAATATTTATTTATTTGGGGGGAAATGAGTGTCATAGCTTGTTTTATTTTTTTTGGGGGGGGGGGGGGGGGGGGTCTACAGTACATCCACTGGTGTGCATTTGGTCACTAGTTTTGTCAAGGGTGTAGATTTGTGCAGTATAAGATCATTTTCACTTGTGATTCAAAGTGTGGTAAAATATAGATGAATCTAGCTTATAAACTATTCTTAAGAAATTTTAGTCACTACTGTTATGATGATCAGCAAGTTTAAGTCCTGCAATTTTCAGAAAAAAAGATGATTTTAAAAGCAGATTTGAAGTGTATGAGATAATGAAGTTAGGTGGAAAAATCACAACGTTACAGAAAGTATCAAAGGATAATACTAAAACTACAGTGTGGAGGGAGAAGATGATGAAAACAGGTGGAAGCTAGGGCTGTGCGATATACTGATATGATATCGCGATATGATATTTACATGAGATAGAGATATTTAAATATATCATTATATTGCGGTATTAGTTTGCTTTATTTTTTCGTATTGACCAGGCTGCACCTTGACTGACTACAAAGGGGTCATTTATTTAATAAGGGTGGGGAAAATATCGATACACTGAAATATCGCAATATTTTCACATGCTGATACCAGATCTATTTTCAAAAGCATGGTATCGATCTATTTTACTAATGAAATGTTGTGAGATGTCATCGTTTTTTTTTTTTTCCTCCTTTTTTTTCATCGTTCTGTTAAGAAATCTCGTGGTATTTTGTGAAACCTCATGAGATTTTGTAACAAAATGATGATATCTCGTGAGATTTCAGTAGTAAAATAGCTAGATTGCGCATTTTTTATTATAGATATGGTATCGGCATATGAAAATATTGCAATATTTCATTCTATCGATATTTTTCCCACCCCTATTCTTTAAACTGTCTGGAAGACAATCCTCTCCAAGACTTTTAAAAATAAATCACAAAAAAAACAGCCTACTATCTTAAATTACTTAGATTTAACAAACATTTCTAACCAGTGTTATGTCATTTCCATCACTGAAGTGGAGCGATACCTTTACGCTAAACATGTTTCAATACTAAAAAACCGGTGTTTAATATGAAATGAAACTTTCAGAAAAATAATGGTAAAAAATACCAGTGTATATCGTCATCTAAAATAAATATATTGTGATATGATATTTGGTCCATATCGCCAAGCCCTAGTGGAGGATAGAACGTGACTTAACAGATGATGGTCGAACATGTGGTTTAATAGTCATTTTGTTTGAAATAACCTAACTTACTAATAGTATAAGCAGTTGATCAATGGTGTGAACCCATTCCCATTATTGCATTTGTAGACAGAAATATTCATTGTTTTTCTACTTAGTTCCACTGTGGGAGTAGTAGGCATTTTTTTCTGCTTGAAGTGGTCCCATTTTGATGTCGGAATATTAAGCAGATCAAGTTAGAAAAATGTGTTTGTCTTGACTGAGCTCAGCATGAATTTGTAAGTTAGTATTCTTGTTGAAACACAAAATCTTAGAACAAAGAATTAGCTGCTGCTTATAGCTTTGCTTTTCATCTGGTGTCAGCATGTATGCTGTGGTGAATCATGTTGCAACACAATCCAGTGGTCTTTAGGGTCTTATGTCACAGTTTAGTACTGATTCAGCTTGAAACTGAACCGAAGTGTTACTTTCATTAAAAAAAAAAAAAAGAGAGAAAGAGAAATTGCCAGCCAATACTTGAGGCCGATATTTGCATTTTTTGCTGGTATCGGCATCGGCTCATACATCAAGTGTGTTAGCTGATACCCACACTCGACATAATTAACAGACTTTTTTCCTATATTATTACAAGCCCTGCTGGAGCCCTGCTTTCTTATACCATGACTTGAGAAAAATGCATGTATTGATTCAATTGTGCTATAACCCTTTAAATAAGTTTGCTACCCCAGGGGCTGAGGAAGTTTATATTTGACTGGAAGTGCATCACATTAAGATGTTAATAATGGCCTCTTCCATCCGCAATCAGAATTTTATCAAATCAAGTGGGTACTGAAAGTATTCAGACCCCTTTAAACTTTTCACACTTTGTTTCATTGCAGCCATTTGCCAAAATCAAAAAGTTCATTCTATTTCTAATTATTGTACACTCAGCACCACATCTTGACAGAAAAAAAGAAATGTGGAAATTTTTGCAAATTAGAAGAAAAAAAAAAACTTAAATATCACATGGTCATAAGTATTCAGATCCTTTGCTCAGTACTGAGTAGAAGTACCCTTTTGATCTAGTACAGCCATGAGTCTTCTTGGGAATGATGCAACAAGTGTTTCACACCTGGATTTGGGGATCTTCTGCCATTCTTCCTTGCAGATCCTCTCCAGTTCTGTCAGGTTGGATGGTGAACGGTGGTGTTCAGCCATTTTCAGGTCTCTCCAGAGAAGCTCAGTTGGGTTTAAGTCAGAGCTCTGGCTGGGCCAGTCAAGAATGGTCACAGAGTTGTTCTGAAGCCACTCCTTTGTTATTTTAGCTGTGTGCTGAGGGTCATTGTCTTGTTGGAAGGTGAACCTTCAGCCCAGTCTGAGGTCCTGAGCTCTCTGGAAGAGGTTTTCTTCCAGGATCTCTCTGTACTTGGCCACATTTATCTTTCCTTCAACTGCAACCAGTCATCCTGTCCCTGCAGCTGAAAAACACCCCCGTAGTCAAAGTCAACTTTATTGCCAAATGCGCTCCATGTTAGACATACAACACAGATGAAATTGCAGTGCACTCAAACCCACAGTGAATATAATAAGATAGAATAAACTTAAAGATAAAAATATAAAAACCTAGGAATCTGCTGAGATAGCCTTGAAATCTAAACACGAAACCTAAGTTTAAATACTAAAAAGATTACAAATTTACAAATGGGTTAGTACAATGTTCTGCAGTATTGAACTGGTGCCATGGTGATGATAGCATGATGCTGCCACCACCATGTTTCACTGTTGGGATTGTATTGGGCATGTGATGAGCAGTGCCTGGTTTTCTCCACACATATCGCTTAGCATGAACTCCAAAAAGTTCAATCTTGGTCTCATCAGACCAGGGAATCTTATTTCTCACCGTCTGGGAGTCCTTCATGTGTTTTTTGGCTAACTGTATGTGGGCTTTCATATGTCTTGCACTTAGGAGAGGTTTCTGTCTGGCCACTCTGCCATAAAGCCCTGACTGGTGGAGGCTGCAGTGATAGTTGACTTTGTGGAACTTTCTCCATCTCCATACTGCATCTCTGGAGCTCAGCCACAGTGATCTTTGGGTTCTTCTTTACCTCTCTCATCAAGGCTTTCTGCCACGATTGCTCAGTTTGGCTGGACGGCCGGGTCTAGGAAGAGTTCTGGTCGTCCCAAACTTCTTCTGTTTAAGGACTGTGGAGGCCAAGGTGCTCTTAGGAACCTTTAGTGCTGCAGAAATTCTTTTGTAACCTTGTCCAGATCTGTGCCTCGCCACAATTCTGTCTCTGAGCTCCTTGGACAGTTCCTTCCACCTCATGATCCTCATTTGCTCTGACATGCACTGTGAGCTGTAAGGTCTTATATAGACAGGTGTGTACCTTTCCTAATCAAGTCCAATCAGTTAAATTAAACACAGCTGGACTCCAGTAAAGGAGTAGAACCATCTCAAGGAGGATCAGAAGAAACGGACAGCCTTTGAGTTAAATATAAGTGTCACTGCAAAGGGTCTGAATACTTTTGACCATGTGATATTTCAGTTTTTCTTTTCGAAGAAATTTGCAAAAATTTCTACATTTCTGTTTTTTTCTGTCAATATGGGTTCCTGAGTGTACATAATTAACAAAATGAACTTTTTTTTTTATATTTTAGCAAAGAGCTCCAATGAAACGAAGAATAAAAAGTTTAAAGGGGTCTGAATACTTTCCGTACCCACTGTAGTTTTGTGAAGTCAGTTTTGAATTAAAACATTTTAACCCAACAAAATGCATTTTTAATGTATTTTGTGAGTACATGCATCCCTACTAAACTCTGTTTAACCCCTATAATGCATTGTGTAGATCATTTTTGCACTTTTTTACAGGACAGAATTGATCTTTTTTCATTTATTTGAACTATTTTTATCTGTTTGTAGCTTTCTGTTCTTGCATTGAGTCAGTGGCATCGAAATTTTGTTCCACTTTGCACCTGTATGGCCCAAATTGAAATGACAATTAAAAAAAACAAAAAACAAAACTCTTGAACTTGATCTGTGCAGCAAAAATCATCAATTTTCACATAATTAACCTTTGTTACAGAAAATCTTTTTTTTTTTTTTTAAAGAGACCCCAAACCAAAACCAGGATTTTATATGTCAGAGAAATACTGTGGATTTTGGACTGTTGCGCAGACAATACATTTGATGACTGAACTGCTTGCTTGTGCTGCAGAAAAACAATCTCAGATATTTTCAATACAATTGATGATCGGATATTATGAATCAATAAACCCAGTTATTTCTAAGTTTTGCTTTGATCAATAATCAAGCAAAAACTTTGCAATTTGAAATGTGAAAAGGGGGGAAAAAAACACGTAATTGAGACGTCATTTTGCTCAACTCTGCTTGCTTCAGTCCGTAAATGCCACCTGGTCATTTTGAGTGCAATGCATTCAGTACCTGTTATCAGCTATTGTTAACTGCATCTTTATTATTGATGAGAGGTAACGAACGGCAATTTGATGAGAGCAGTGAAGTAAAGACTCTACTTATCACATGTGACCAAGCAGTGACACTTGAACCCTTCCAGGTCTGCTATCAAAACGAAGGAAGGGCTATACATTACCACACTTTGCTGGCATGACACACCCCCAACAAAGTCACCAGCACTATAGATCTTGTGTCATTCTGAAAGCACATGTCAACATCTTTGAAGGGACTGAAACTCCAGTAGCCTTGCTCTCATTTGTTTGCCCATTATGGGATGAGCGTCTGCTGAGGAAAATCCTTTTAGCAAGTTGTAATACACTCAGCAGCTAAGTAGGTTCGCTACCCAGAGATGTTGGAAACTTGTGTCCAGTTGCATGCAGAGAGACTAATTAGGAGACATTCATGTCTGAACTATCTCATCTATACATCTGTGGTATTTTCTGGCCTGAGAAAGAGCTGTCAACTGACTTTCCACATATGGCTTTCTCCTCCACAGTGAGAAATTATTAGCCTTAAGCTCTTCTAATCCAATATACTTCCAGTCCTCTTTGAGGCAAAGATAATGGCAGCCCGAGGGTCTGAGTGACAGCTTCAGAAAATGTGACTAATACCCAGGCATTTTTCCATCGGTTTGGTGTTCTGATAAGGACGTTACAGCCTAAGCTGGCATTTTGAATTAATGGATTTTAAAATGCTTGATACCTACAGGCTTCTTCGGATGAAAATTATAGCCTGAATATCTGAAACTGTGAATGCTGTTTTCTGGAGGCCGGACAGATAAGGTGCAACTTTTAATATCTGCTGTGCTAGTTTCCACAGCAGTGACTGAGAAAATGATGCATTTCATTTAAAAAAAAAAAAAGCTAGCTAAGAAAACTAATTTGGTGATAAACTCATGTGTCGATCCATACAAACAGGATATAGCTATATTTGTGTGTGTAATCCCTACTAACGACCTAAATTAATTCAGCTTTCTTTCCAGATGCAGTGGGACTGTTGTACTGTACACTGCAGCATGTGTGTGGTGGTATTAATAGCAGGTCTTTGCGGTTGAGTAGGGTTTCCCAGTTTCACAGTGTCACGCCAACACATTAATGAGATGCAGCTCTGTCACAGGTTTATCTTGTAGCTAGGCAGCGGGATGGGTCATATCCTATTTAGGGCAGAGGTGATGTGCTGTCAACCTCTGAATACACACAGTACAGTTCAAACTCTGCGTTGATGTTTTGAACCCTGCCATGTTAAGTTTCAGGGTTTCAAATCAGAGAGATTAGTCTTGAGTCGGCAATTCATGTTCCCAGACTCCTGATTGATGTACAGAAATGTACCAACTTTAATTTACACTATAAAAAAATATAAATATATTTTTCTGTTTATCAACTGCATTACAGCCTGATAAATCGTTATTTTGAAGCAGAGAAATGAGATGTTGCTGCTTTAAGAGCAGCCACATTGTATATTTGAGTCTGATGGTTTGTTGCTTGATGGGTGGTTGAGTGTGAGTATAAGTTGAATGGGTGTGTGTTTTGCCAGGAGGAAGGCCATTGTTTTAATAGTTTTGTTCTATGAGTTCTTAATTTCTTTGGTTCATGCTAACAGAGCTGCAGCACCTGCCCTCTGCAGGCAAGATTATCTGTGCAATCTGCAAGCACCAGAAGGGCTAACACTCTTCTAATATCCTGAGTCATGCTAACAGACCAGACCCTCCTTCTTGTTTACAAATGCAACATATAATTTTTTGATTTAATGATCTTTTTCTGTTGTAGTTTTCCATCTAGGATTGGTCTGTTTGTGCTTTTCTCTCTCACTTTCAACAGTTCCCCATGGGCAGACGAGCAGCCTGTGATATCTACTGGCATGGTGTTTCCTTCCATGATAATGAGAACATCGTCTCAGGGCAGGTCAACAAATTCCCAGGTATTTCACAGAATCTACAACCTAATGTTTGTGAACTGTAGAGCTTTAATTACAGATACCAGTAACAAAAAATGAACCACACCCTACCTCTTCTGGTTTATCATTAGCCCTCCTGGGCTTTGATGAGGAAAGGTGCACACCCCAGTCTCTGTCTCTAAATTTGTTTGGGGACCAGTGGTGTTTACAGTATGTGTGTTTTATGTCCATGTATAACCTGAAGCATTATCTCTCACCAAATTAGTTCAAGCTTTTACTGAAACATTTCTTCTCAGTTCAATAATACTTTAAATCTTTCTATACATGTAAGCAATATCCATCCCTGCGGTCTTGCAGCCTGACCTGTCTCAATTCCTTCTCAAAAATGAATGAACATTTTAAAGTCAGTCTGAGCGCTTTCAGTTTAATTTCTAAAATGTGCTTTTTGCATTTTAGGGATGGTTGAAATGCTGAGGAAGATCAACCTGAGCAGAGCAGTGAGGACAATGCAGGAGCTCTTTCCTGAGGAATACGACTTCTATCCTCGTTCCTGGATCCTGCCTGAAGAGTACCTGCAGTTTTCCACACAGGTATAGTTGTTTATAACAGAAGCATTTTGATATTGGACATCAACACAGTGGAGTCTGTGGAGAGGAGGGGAAACCCTAGAAAGACCATTATATGACAAAGCTAACACAGAGGAGAGAAAGATCATTATACAGCCGAGTCAGAATTGTAGTTTCACCAGGATTCATGTGAGAAGAAACTAAATCACTTTGTGGAAAGAGCTGGAAATTTGGACTGTTTCAGATGCTTCTCTCAGGCTTTAAAAACTAATTCATTTTAAGTCACATGTAAAGATGATAACAATAGGGATAGATATACTGAATGTATCTGTAAAACAAACATTTTTATATACACAGAAATGAAGTTCTGAAACGTTTGCAGTTTTTTAAATTGAGATAATCGAAAGTTGCAGACAAGAAAATGCAAAAACTGTGGCAGCTTATAAAAATAAGGCCAGAATTGAAAGTGGAATACTTTACAGGATTATAAAAAAGGTTTGTTGTATTTTTATACTGTGGAAATTTAAGCTGCTTTTGTTGATCTGACTTGAATCTTTGTCTTCAATCATTCTTAATCTGTGCAACTGTCAACAGTTTTATTGAATATTTTCTATTTTCTTTCTTTTTTTTTTAGTTTTGTACTTTTGTGCT
The DNA here is from genome assembly GCA_023101725.1 of Atherinomorus stipes. Taxonomy (NCBI): domain Eukaryota; kingdom Metazoa; phylum Chordata; class Actinopteri; order Atheriniformes; family Atherinidae; genus Atherinomorus; species Atherinomorus stipes. The sequence continues at coordinate 137,949 of JALJCO010011783.1, forward strand.
TCTGTTTTTACAACTTTTAGTTATGTTTAAAATCAAGCTTCCACTTCAGTAAAATATTTCTGAGCTTAAATAAACTTAATTGTTGCTTTATTTTTTATTTTATTGTTCTTGCTTACTCTTTTTATTATTTTTTATTATTACTATTTTGTGATTTTATATTTATTATGATTTTGTCTTTTATTTTTTATTCACATGTACAGCACTTTGTTTGCCTTTGGTATGTTAAAGCACTTAACCACTCAATCAAAGCTTTATTTATAATCATTTTTTGTAACAGCCCTTGTTTCTATGTGTGAAGGATCAGTGAGGTACATATATCAATCTAAAGGATTAATGCTTGGATGAGCCTGTATGTTAAAGTAAAACTAATAACAAAATGAGCTGAATCAGACACATGGAGAAGCCTTTTATTCTGTTTGTTTGTTTTTTATGCCTTCCCAGAGTAGTGTTCTTAATCAGGGATCTAATTGAACAAGTAGATTATTGATGCTTAAAAGTAATAGAATTAAAACTTCATGTTTTATCCAGCAGGGGGCACCAGAACACCAGCATTTTCTTTCCAATGTACTTTTCAGCAGTTAAAACTGTTTCCTCCAAACAAGGTTTCAAACAAATTCATGGTTTTACATCCCATGTTACAGCCAAACATAATCTAATAAAGTAACTGGCAACAATGTGGATAATAGTTTTGACTTGTTGATATTCAGTAACAGTAACTTCTTTGAAGGAAGATGAGTGAATTTTTGCATAAATTAAGTCTTATTGACCCTGGTTAGTTTTCTCATGAAGTCAGTGAAGCTGGATTTTAAGTTTTAAGTATACATTTACCTCAATTATAGTCATGAATTTATTTAGGATTTGTGTTCTTTAAACAAGTTGGGCTGATTTCATCTGCTCTCTCCTCGCTGTTGCAGATTCGCATGGTGAAAGAAAATGATGCAACAGTGAACCCCACCTTCATAGTCAAGCCAGATGGAGGCTCTCAGGGGGACGGTATCTACCTCATCCGTGACCCCAGTGATCTAAAGCTCATGGTGGGTTCACAGGCCAAACAGGCTGTGGTCCAGGAGTACATCCCAAAGCCGTTACTCATCGACAAGCTCAAGTTTGATATCCGCCTCTACGTGCTGATAAAGTCCCTAGAGCCATTGGAGATCTACATTGCCAAAGAAGGCCTGACACGTTTTTGCACCGAACCCTACCAGGTATTGTTGATCGTACTTATAATTCTGCAGGATTCACCTTGAAGATGATGTTTTGCTTGGATGCTTATGCTTCTGTACCATTTTGAAAATGAAAGCCAAACTTGTCATTGTGCAGGAGCCAAGCCAGAAAAATCTGAGCCATGTCTTCATGCACCTGACTAACTACTCCCTCAACGTCCACAGTGGCAACTTTGTGCACTCAGACAGCCAGAACACAGGCAGCAAGCGCACTCTGTCCAGCGTGCTGTACAGATTAGCAGCTAAAGGCGTGGACATCAAGAGGGTGTGGTCGGACATCATCGCGCTTGTTATTAAGACCGTCATTGCTGTGGTGCCCGAACTTAGAGTTTACTATCAAGCAGATATACCACCTGGTAAACCAGGACCCACATGCTTCCAGGTAGGTGTAAACAAAAACATGTTTGTGGTAGGCCTGCACGATTTTGACAAAAAGCCTAACTGTGATTTTTCTGACAAATATTGAGATTGCGATTCGATTTTCGATTTTGACATTTAATAGTTTTAAATGCATAAAACAAAAATTATGAATGAAAGAAGTTGTTCCTTTTACAACAATGATATACTTTAAAAACTATTTATGTGTCCAGCATCCTCTCCTGGCTTCTGTCTGATGTTGAACCTGAGAAATCTCTAATAAAAACTACACAGTGATTGAGTTTGTTCAATGTTTTGTGATTACTACAAAAGTGATTAATTATAGTTACTAACTCCATCTCCCAAAAGTAACATTTGTAATGGAGTTTCAGCTTTGTAAAAATAAATAATCACTTGGAAAAGTAATAATTCTGTTACTTTTTAATATTCCCATTGGCTTAACTTTAATCTCTGTGTTGAATTATTCCTGATAAAAGTGAATATCAGATCTCACTAATGAATGAAACAAACTTAACAGAATAAATTACTAACAGAATCTTGGACAGTCGGACTGATGGATGTCTGAGAGGAGCTTCAGCTTTATGGTTATAACGGCTTCCAGCCAACATGGTGAAACACATAGTTTTAATGAACATTTTGCGTTGTTTGTGTCTTTTATCTCTGAGAGAAAACTCACGTTTGTGATTCCAGTTTATAATTCTTCCCGTTTTCTCTGGATTCACTCTTGCTGTGTCTCTAGTGTGTGTGTGTGTGTGCGCACGCACCTGTGTTCAGATGCGCGGTGCAAGCGACGACTCGTGTTTGCTGACAGTTCATCGGTCACTGTCATCACTTGTTTGTCGCCGTTTTATTAACTGGATGTATAGTCGTGTGCTTCTGCCCTGCACTTTGCAGAGGCTCCACACGAACATCTTCCAACCCGCCGTGCAGCTCGTCTGAACAGTAATCACATGCAGACCAACTCAGGAGTGCATGACGAGTGTCCAGGTGTAACCGTATCGCTCCGCCTCCTCCAGTGAAGTTTCTTTTAACGCCATTATTCCATCACTGTTACCAGCTGCTCCTCTCCCGTTACCGAAGAAGTTCCCTCAGCCGTTTTTATGTAGATAACCAGTCACCGTGAAAACATTTCGCTTATAGCGCAAGGCGAGGTACACGTGCACTGTTTGTTGTTAACGCTCAATGCAGCCGCGTATCACCATTTCTGATTGGCCAGCAAGCCAGGAACGCGGGGCGTGACCAAGAATGAAATTTTGATTGGTAAATAGGTTTGTCACTCAAATGTCAGAGAAAAAAAAAAGCCTCAGGCACATGAGGTTAGGTTATTGCAGTAGTTTAAACCTCAATATCGATGCGGTTCAGGTTAATCGTGCAGCCCTAGTTTGTGGTGGTACAGTATACAGTAGCTGCTCCTACTGTCTGATTGACAGCTAATCATCAGAACCATTAGGTTAGAAGTAAGGATAGATTGATACATTTACCGGACGATACTTTAGGCTGATATTTACGTTTTGTTGATGGTATCAGCATTGGTCGATGTGTCGGGTGTGCTGGCTGATCCCCCCACTCAGCATTATTTACAGAATTTTATATATATAAATATATATATATATACACTGCCCGGCAAAAAAAAAGTCGCCAACAAAAAAAAGGTCAAACATTTAACATTTCGTTGGTGGACCGCCTTTAGCTTTGATTGTGGCAGCATTCGCTGTGTTTCCAGAAGCTTCTGCAATGTCACCAGATTTATTTGCATCCTGTTGCATCTTTTTTTTTTATCAAGATCTTGATGATGATTGTAGAGTCTGACCACAGCACATCCCAAAGATTCTCAATGGGGTTCAGGTCTGGACTCTGTGGTGGCCAATCCATGTGTGAAAATGATGTCTGATGATCCCTGAACCATCTTTCACAATTTGAGCCCAATAAATTCTGGCACGGTCATCTTGGAATATGGCCGTGCCATCAGGAAAGAAACATCCATTGATGGAATAACCTGGTCATTCAGTATATTCAGGTATCAGCTGACCTCATTATCTGAGCTTATACTGTTGCTGAACCTGGACCTGAGCAACTGCAGCAACCCCAGATCATCACACTGCCCCCACAGGCTCATACAGTAGCACTAGGCATGATGCTGCATCACTTCATCTGCCTTTCCGGCCACATTTCTTCCTGGAAGACGATGGTCCACTATCCTTCCAGTTTTTCATAATGCGTTGGACTGTTCTGAACCCAGTTTTAGTAGTTTCTGCATCTCCTTAGATGTTTTCACCTCTTGATGCCAATGATTTGACCCTTCTCAGACAGATTAACATCTTTTCCAAGACCAGGGATGTGTCTTTCCACATGGTTTTTTAGGAAATGAGAAGCAAGTCATTGCACCAGTTGGGGTTAAATAACTTGTTGCCAGCTGAAAGATAATCACCCATGCAGTAATTACTCAATAGGAGGCTCGTACCTATTTGCTTAGTTAAATCCAGGTGGTGACTTTTTTTTTTGGCCAGGCAGTGTATATATATATATATATATATATTAAGTCTAATGTTTCTGTTTAATATTTGTTTACAAGTGCACTGTTTCTTTTTTATATTTTTATTTAAAGTGCTTTGTTCTTTTAAAAATATTTCTCATTTATTCATTTCGAGCTGAAATGAAAAAATAAATGCTCACATTTGGCTCACAAAATAATAAAAATATTATAGTTTGAAAATGAGTTTTGGAAGAAGTTTAGAAAAACGTATCAGGTCCAAAACCCTTTAGTTAGACACAACTTAAATTTAACATTCTCTGTAATAAAATTCTTGTCACAATACACCATAGTTGATAAGGACATTATTATTACTTAACTATTACTTATAATAATGAAATTGATAATAATTATCATAATAATCTCTTTATAATCACAATACACAATATAATACTTACCAATGATAATACTCTAATAATGAACTACAATATACAAAATACATGGTTATCAGTAGGTCTTATTAATTTCCACATATCCTTTTATTATATTGTATTGTATTTCATTATTTGTTTAAATTTTCTTATAGTTTAAAGGAGTTGTAAAATTGCTTTTCATTTTATCCTTCATTTTATTAATTTGGGAGTCAGATGCAGTTTCAGCCTCGGATATTGACCATTTTCTCATCAGTTATTGGCTGAGGCTGATGAGGAAATACAGTTAAAGGGACTTGAGGCAAGAATAAGAAATGAAACTCACAACTGCCTCGACTGGCGCTTCAGGTCACTGCAGCCACAAGCCAAGCCGTCACGGGCGCGTGCACAAACGGAAGCTATAATGTTGTTTACTACACTTTTTCTTCGTATTTACACTTTTTAGTGTCTTTCAGTTGATCTAGATCGTTTTCTGACGGCAGAAGAATCCATAACTATCGCTTACAGTGTTTGAATTTAACGTGACCGTCTTCTTCCTGTATCAAAACTGCAGATGTAGCGTCGTTTGACATCACGTCCGCATGGCAGCGCGGGAAATTCGGACACCGAATTGCAGCACATTTTGCAGCACACAGCCTGTTCAAGGCAACGGAGAGAAACATGGGTGGAAACGTTATTTTTGGTATTTAGCGCTTCATCACCCATTAGTATTTAAAAAAATGTACATGAATGTTTTTTTTTTTTTTAAATTCCTGCCTCTAGTCCCTTTAACGGTATCGGCTCTAAAAATCTGTATCAGTCGACCCCTAATTAGAAATAAAAAAAGTTTTTTTTTAGGTACAAATTTGGTTTTCACATATTTAGTTTGTTTAATCTTAATCAACTCTGTCAGTCATTTGAGCGGACCTTGTTTGTTTATCCTACCTGCCACTCATCATCTGTAATGGAATGAAACAGCTGGATGAAACAAACCAGAAAGTCATTTTTCCATCATTTTAGGTTTGCCACCTTTTTAAACATGTCATTATGGTGTGTGCCCCTCTTCTGTAGTGGTATAAGAGCACCTAAGTGGATAGTTGGCATCACTTGCCAGCCACTTTGCATAATAATCATTTCCATGCACTTTTATGGAAGCAGCTGAATGAAACAATCCTGAATGCCATTTTCTGTCTCTATATCCACATTGTCTCAACCTTCTGTGCCCCCTTCCTTTGCTGTAGTTTAAAAGCAACACTTGTTAAATTTGACTAAAACTCAGCCCTGGATTCCACCGGTTGCTGCTGCTTTGAGGCCATTGGCGTGCTGCAGAAGCCTCCCACAAGTGGCTATCCGCTCCTCTAAAAATACGTCCCTGCTCTATTTTTGAACCAAGCCATGTCAAGCTGCACAGAACAAATGAACGGGCAGCAAGCGAGACATGGGGGAGCAGTAAAGGGAATCCAGTCAATGTTTTTTTTTTTAGCATAACCCAGTCAAGGAACAAGACTACAAGATGCTTGTGAAATTCAAGGGTAACATTTGCATACAATGAACAGAAAAGGATGAATACATCAGTTGTAATTCTTTGAAAGAAGAAGCTCTGATCGTTGCTTAGAAATACAGAAATAACTACAATGTAACTTAATTATTTGAAATTAACACAATGAGTGGTTTGTCTGTGTGTCAGATTTTAGGCTTTGACATCCTGCTGATGAAGAACTTGAAGCCAGTATTACTAGAAGTCAACTCCAACCCCAGTATGAGAATAGAACATGAGCAAGAAGTAAGTCTGTCAACACAGGTATCATCACTGTTATCATCATCCTCGTCTCCTCTGTGGTAATAAGTGCATGCTTGTCGCAGGTGGCACCAGGAGTTTTTGAATATGTTCCCAGTCCAGTAGATGAAGAGGTGAAAGTGGGCGTGATCAGGGACACACTGCGCCTCATGGATCCATTCAACAAGAAACCGACAATGTAAGCATGCACACACACGCACGGTATCAGAAAGTTTGAAGATGGAGTTCTTCCAGCCTCCACTCTCTGTCTGCACGTCCTCGTTTAAGAACATGATATCTCACTCTGCCTGCCCCCCCTCCCAGCCCGGCTCTGCACCACTCAGCAGCTCTCTCTAAGCTTGTTAAATGGAAAAATTAAATTCAGCTGAGCGCTGGTGGAAACTCGCACATTAACGTACAAGTCTGGTGGCTCCATTTTTTGGCTGACTGGACCTGTGTGTTGCCTGCCAGTGTATTTTCTCCTCAATTAGTTTTTTTTTTGTCTTCAGTGTGTTTTTAATTTAATGAAAAGCTGGTTTACAGTTTCTGATCTCCATCTTCTCTAATCTTCCTCTGTTGCTCACTTTCTCTTCCTTTCATCATTTTTTTCTCGCCTCCTCTCCAGATAAGTCTCAATGTGAGATATTTGATCTGCTATGTTCTGCAGCCCAGAGGAATATCCTCTTGAGGATAATACACACATGATCAGCAACATATTCATATTACCTACATAGGTATATTTAACCATCTTTCCTCCACATAAAAAATGCACTCAAAGGTTCATTTTAAAAAACCCTCCTTTTAAACTAATATCTGTGCTTTTTTTTAAACCTAAATCTTTCAGTCTCATGCTGGTCTTAATTAGTATGTTGGCTCAGATTTCTGGTCCTGTGTAAGAGGCAGCGGTACAAAAGCTCCCTGGCTGCATCTGTAGACTTTCCTCTTATACAGAAAATGAATCTGCAGCTATTTTAAACTATCCCAGCTGTCATAGTGTGAGAGGTGGGATGCATCCTGGACATGTCACCAATCCAGATCACTGCTACCACACTGAAGCTCAGATCTACCTGTACAGTTAATTAAGAAAACATAATTAGACCAAAACTGGAGCAGCCAGAGAAGACCCACATGGAGTCTCCACACAGAAAGCTTTAAGCAGATATTTAAACCTCAGGTCAGCATTAAATTTCTCAAGTGAACATCAGCTGCTGACCTCAGTACATGATTGAAAGAGTCAGTTGCTCTTCATATGTCATGTTTATGGCTGGTTTAAGCCTCCCCGAGGCCTTCCTCCACACAATAGCACAGCAATATTTACGAAGATGATGACCTCACAGTTTCAGCCCAAGAATAGCTTGAGAATCAGTCAAGTCGATACTCTCATTTCCTGTTTTTGAGATGTCCAGCTCCTGATGGCCCAGAAAATGCAACCATCAGCCAATAAATGCAGCACAAGAAGTTATTAATCATTCAGCTGCACGCAGTGTGTGCTGTGTTTACTCTTCTACAGTATAAGCTCATGTGATGTCAGTTCATAGTTTTCAAAGATGATTTTCTCAATGCAAACTTTTTTTGTTATTTACTTCAGCAGTGGCCAATTACAAATTCAAATGTGATATGTTACGTAGCGTTTAGAGATGCACCGATCCATTTTTTTCCAATCCGATACTGATACCTTGGCTGAGCGTTAAGGACGATACCTGATACCAGTCTGATACTATTGTTGAATGAATGAACCGCATATCTTGCCATGTGAGCGAAGGCATCAAGCTTGACACAAACATTTAGCCTTGTTTAAAAAGAAAAGGTAACAAATTAACCAACATAAATGTATGTAATTTTATCTAATAACAAATTAAGTGTACATTTATCCCGATATTAGTAAAACCAGAAATGAATGGATCGGAATGCTGGATTGGCCACATTCATCCAATATCTGATACAGCTAATTTGTCAATATCGGAGCTGATATGAGATCCGGGTATCGGATCGGTGCATCTCTAATAGCCTTTTAAGTATTTTATTTAATGTTAGAAAATGATAAACCTGCAGGTGTATGAGATGATTCTTTTTAAGACATGATAATAATGATAATAATGATAATGATTCAAACTTAACTAAAATTTTTGTTGGTGCTACTTAAATGAACTGAATTGAAGTGTCACTTAGAAATTTAAAGATGAGATAAAACGTATTAGTGAGGTTAATACAAAATGACATTTTAACGGACAATTTAATTGCTGGAAATCCACAAGTTTCTGATTTTTCAATTTATATTCTTTTTTTACGGTCTTACTTGCTAATTTTTACTTTTGTGGATTCCAGATGTCTTTCCAAGAACTACATCCAGCTCCATAGAGATTTTTTTTTTTCTATTTTGTTTTAATAATGTTTTACTTTGGCCAAAGCTTCACCAAGCTACAGGACTTTCAATAAGTGCTGCCATCCTGAATGAGGGTGTTTAAAATCAACCAGGGCAGGGATTACAGGATATTTCTCCTTTTATGTAAAAGATGATGGATCCTTCACTTTTTTCCCCCCGTTTTTATACTTATCTTAAAATGTAAGCTTGCTTTGAAGAACGGGGCAAATCCAGAGCAACCCACTGCAAGCAATTAAACATTAATTGCTTGCTGCCAAGACTCTGTGGCTGTCTGTATGAATGGTATGTTTACTCACCCAAGACCCCCCCCAGAAAATCAGATTTCTCTGTGCTCGGTGCATGATGCATTTACCAAGTAGCTGTTTTTAATTAGAAATTCAAATCTTGGCTCATTACATGAAGTCCTGATATGAACCTTGTGCATTGCTTTTGCTTCAGTGATTATATTTTATAACTCCTGCAGACTTTTACATATCTTAACAGGCAGTCTTCCATTACAAACAAAATGCTTTGCAAGGTTAAGAAAGAGGTTTACTGCACAGATGGTCTCCCCATTCATAAATGTACCTGTGATGCGTTTGCTGGGAGCTGATCTGGAGTGGGAAGGATGGGATTCAGTCATTCAGAAAGCCGAGTTTAGTCTGAATTTCCCCCATGTAGGAGTTTCACTTGATGGGGTGAAGTAATGAAATGAAGGTCAATAAAAAGTAAGCTGAACCCAAACTGCTGCTTTTTAAAGAAATGGAGGCAAACAGTGATAAGTGTGTACAAAGTGATGGAACAAAGAGGGGGAAAAGTGGCACTTTGAAGAGAGAAGGAGCAGAGATAAACGGGGAATTATGAGAGGGAGTGGCTGACGGTATCGGTGGCTCTCAGACATGTGCTGCTTGCACCCTGCTCATTAATCCTGTGTATGCTGTCTCTGAGGGTGATTTATTACCCCTCTTGAGAGGTGAAAAGCTGATATTTAATAGGCACAGGCACCTAAAATATCCTACAAAGGCATCATCTTTGAAAAAAGAAACAAGGGAAACTGAGTGCAGTGCTTTTTTTTTCTAAAGCTGACACATTTTTTGAATAAAATGTTGGAAAGCTTCAGCTTAACTTTCCTGATTCTTGTAGGAACCAAGAAACAGATGAGAACAGAGTTGTTTAATCATTTACACACACATTTCCAATATTTTATGGAAGACTCTTCTGTTCTTTCTGTGGATGTTATAGTGTGAGTCGTGTCGCCCGTTAGGTGTGGGTGGTGTCCCTTTTGATATGGAGAATGATTGATCTATTAAACATTCAGGAGCGCGCTCTCAACGCTATTCACGCTGTAGAAAGATCCTGCCTCATAAAGTCAGCAGGGCTGTTTCCCCTTTGTTTACGGCTTTTTCTACTTCTGGTTGAGATGTCTGCTGAGGTTTCTCAGGAATATTTGAGGTATATTTACAAGGATCATAAGGCTATAATTTATACTGACCTATCAGGTGCTTCGGAGCTAATCTGCCTGTCAGGCACAGCATATACGCACACAGCTGTCACACTGAGGTTTGGATCATCTCGCTTTGCAAGAATGCCACCTCTAAACACAAGTTTGCACAGAACAGATTGGAGCAGTTTGATTGATTTGTCCTTCCACAGGAAGTTTGTTTCCACCAGCAATTAAGCAGCATTTAATTGCTAATTACAGCCGACTAATCCGTAAATCTTGAACTCATTATCTATTCTTGGACTTAACCTTAAAACAAAAGAAAAACATAACTTGTTTATTTGCACAAAAAAGTAAGTAAATAAAAAAAAAAAAAAAAAAAAAACTTATGTTTGAGTGACCACAGAGTAAACTTGTCCTCATTTTGTCATTTGGTTGTTTATAGAGTTGACAACCACAATCATGTTTATTGTACCCTGCTTATTCTTTTATTTTTTTATTTATTACTTTTACGGATGCTGTTTTGCGGGGGAAATGGATATTTCTTACTTATTTGATGTAATGGACGTGTTTCCTCTAAATAAATCTGTCCTTTGTTGACCATTCAGCTGTTTTTGTGACTGAGGTTAAAGTGTACATTTTTAAATAAATTGTTTTTATTCAGGTATGACGTGAACCCTCTTAAAATGTTTTTTTTGGGCATAAGAATAGTGAAAAAATAGAAGAAAAAGCCTGCACACTTACTTCCAAATGCATTTATTCCAACATTTGGATCATGTTTAGGTTTGTAAGAACAATGTGATGGAAACGTTGGAATAAATGCAGTTGGGAGTAACAACAGTAGCCTTGCACCTGTTGATGTGTGTATATCTGCAGTGATGAATGGCATGAAAATAGTAACAAACCAAAAACAGCCAAATTGTGCTTCTTTCTTTGCTTTGAAGTATCACTTTGGTTGACTTCTGAAGCATTTCTGCTTCACAAAATAACGTGAATGTTTGGCGAATGGACTTCAAATCGTAAATGAGCCATTAAGGGGTAAAACTTACCTTGTAGTTAGAAATAAAACTCTTGTTGTCTTTGTGTTTGCCAGCACTGCTATACAATGCTTTACCTGCAGGATTTGTCACGGTGCTGCTTCCAGCAAACACTCCTTCTTATGTATGGTTTGCTACATGTTGCAAATTGAAGCATTTGATGGTTAAATTAATATTAACCTGCTTCTTCTTTTTCTTTCTGTTTCCCCACATCAGAAGTTCTCAGACTAAAGCTGGTGGGCTCGAACACGGGGATGAGATCCCAGTGGACTCTGAGCCACAAGGCAGGAGCCCAGACGAAATGGGAAATCTACCTTCTCTGTGTCTGAAGCAGGTCTACCCGAAATACACCAAACAGTTCAACTACCTGCGGCTGGTGGAGCGAATCGCGGCTCTCTTCATACGCTTCCTGGGGGTTAAGGGCAACATGCGTCTCGGTCCCACTGCCTTCCGGACCTTCATCAGGTGAAGCCGCTGTTTATTTGTAGTAACACATCTTTAGACTTTACTCTAACTTTGCACTTTGGCAACCTTGGCTTCGAGCAGGATGATTTCTTTCATGACTTTGATCTCACAAGTTTTGACAGAATCCAGCTGTTTCTCAAGGTAGCAGCCAGCCAGCTCCACAGGATGACCAAAAACATTGTTGTCTGAGCGGTGACGTTCTGCTGCGTTAGTCAGCGGGCAGCGTGCCGAGTTTTCTTATTACATCTTGTTTTTTCATAATATTTTGGTTGCACCTCTCTCAGAGCATGCATACACAACGAGGGGCTGCCCTTCACCTTTAATAATGAGCATGAAGTGCTGTTTCACTGCGCTTCAGTCCATGTCTATAATGCTTGGTGCCCACGCCTGATGCTTGGAAGTGGCAGAAATGTTAACGAAATAGAGAGGTAGAGCTCTTCTCTTCCTTCACAGTTCATCTCTGGTAGTCCAGACTTGCAGCTTGAAGGCTGCACGCTGGGTTAACAGAATGATGTGAGCAGGTGTCCTCATAAATCCCATCTGAAGTGGTTAGAGCTTCATCTGCTCTGATATTCAGAAATGCAGTTTCAGAGCGTTGAAAGCAAAAAAGGGTTTAGTGATTGTGGTTGCACAGCCAAGCACACTTTTAGTTTATTTTCAGCCTTTTTCTTCCTGGCTATTGTTGCTGGCAGTTTTAGAAAAGTTGTGTAAACCTCTAGACTATTAATACTGCACGGAAATGCTGGCAAGGATCAAGTCTCGCTTTCATTTTCACTTTGAAGTGAAGAGGAAGAGAGGGCTATGATTAGCACCATGTAATCACATGTAATATCAGCTCAGAATCATTGAATTATTTATGTTTTTATTGTGCAGGATACTTTAATGTTCTGTATTTGTTATGTTATTGGACTGATTTTAATGTTCATATTGAAGTTTTAGTCATCATAGAAATACAGTAGGTGCTGTTAAAAGTGATTAACAGTGTTGATGAGGAGGGCTGGTGCAGTTTTCTAAGCATAGTGAAGATCCTACCATCCTGAACCTACGGTGGCCCACAGGTGCAATTGCACTTCATATACAAAAAAAAAAAAAACTGGAAGAAGAAAAAGCTGCAAAAATGAAAACACCTGCAAGAAAAAGCCGCAAATAAAAATAACTGCAACAAGAAAATGCTGCATTCACAAAAGCAACTGCAATGTGAAAATGCTGCAGGGGCATCTAGGGCAGTAGTGAGTTTTCGGTGGGAGGGTTTTGCAACATGGCTGCAGGGAGCAAGCTGATTTTTTTTTTCATGATTGCATATTGTAAAAGGCTAAGGCCAAATGTAAAAAAAACAAAAACAAAAAAACATACCTTGATGTAGATTCGCTCCCTGCGGCCATGTTGCGCAAACTTCCCACCAAAAATTCACTGCTGCCCTTGATGCCCCTGAAGCATTTTCTTGTTACAGTTGTTTTCATTATTGCAGCTTATTGTTGTTGCAGTTGTTTTCATTCATGCAACATTTTTTTTTGTTGCAATCTTCTTGACTTTTTTCCTTTTGTAAGACAATTAATTTTAGCTGTTCTTACCTTGACAGTTTCGGCTCTCACTTCAGCCTTCATCAGAAGTTGTCGGACTTCCTGGTGTGACATGTCTTACATAGACAGCTGACCGGGAATTCCGATGCGACGTGTCATGAGAACAGCTGACCGGGCACGGCAGCTTACAATGAACAGCTCGTGCCCAGTCTCGTCTGTCCTTCTCCAGCCCCTCCAGTCAAGAAGATTATCCCACTGAAGACTAGATGAACATCCCGAATAGTTTTTTTTGTTGCAGTTGTTCTGGTTAATACTGCATTTTCTTTTTGCAGGTTTAATTTTTGCAGCATTTTCTTCTTGCAGTTGGTTTTTGTATGAAGTGCATTTGCACCTGTGGGCCACTGTATGAACCAAACAAAGCTAATATATTGCTGACTCAGTGTGTGGTTTCATATGACTTACCTTTACCTTTACCAAAAATGTCAAATATCCAGGATTCCTCATTAAAGACACGGACCCTTAAAATTGCACGATTGCTGCCGCTCCCAAGCTCTGTCGCTTATATTGTCAACACTTTCTGAGGAACAACTGCAGAATGTCTTTTATTCTGTGGCTCTATGTTATAAAATCAAAATGAGTGAACCATAATAACAGGATTATTTATATTATTGGGATTTGTTATTGTTTTGTACTAAAAAAAAATACTATTATTATTATGTTGCTATGAGATCACTTCCTGTCAAATCTGAACAATCAGCTTGCTTGAATTAACAGTAATGTCCAGCCAGGAGCTGCAAAGGACCAATAAGTGACAGGAAAGTTATGTCTGTCTAAAATAACAACACTAAAGGCCCTTTATGGCTGCAATAAAGAGAAAAAGACATTTTACATGTACAGTGATGCCAAAAATGAGCAGAACTGGAGCAAGTTTTGTGAGGATAGAAGGGAAATGGTAGCAGTACCAGTTGTAAATGGAAAAAATGCCTGGAGGAAAAGCTGACAACATGTAAATAGTGTCTGTTGTGAGTTTGTTGAAAAGATAATATTTTTTCTCCCAAAAGCCAAGAGTTGAGATAATGATATGCAGATGAGAGAAGACTGTGTTATTTCTACAAAGTACCATTAGTGATAAAGTTCTATTAAGTCCTCTTGGCTGAGCTTCATGATGGTATATCTCTTGATAAATTTATTTTTCATAATTTTAGCTTCATAGTTTGACAACTGAGGCTCTTCTGAAAAAGATGAAGCATTTTTACTTAAAAAAACAAACAGAAAAGACGTGGGGTAAAAATAACAAAAAGGGGCTGGGGTTTTAAGGGTTAACTACCCCTATAACAAGTATTATGCCACATGCAGTGTTTCTTCTTGCTCTGGCTTCTTTTGTCTGTTGCAGCATACACACTGTAATGAAACTGAGCTTAGAAGTGTATTGTTGGCATTTGTCAAGACACGACACGAGAGCTTCACACCAAACGGCAGCTCGCCATTTTCCCTCTGAAAAGGATGAGTTCATCTCTCCTGCTTCTGATGAAATGAGGCACCAGAGAAATGCCATACATCTAACACCACTTCTTAGGTTGAATAGAAAGCTGGCTGCAGCACTTTGAAAGAGATTGCACACCTAAACATCAGCAGGATGTCTGGATGCTGATTTTGTCCCTACTTTTTAAGTGCAGGCTGCTTATTTTGTCTCTCAATTTCTAAAGTGTATTTCAGGCAGCCTGCTGTCAATCAAACACTCACACTAAGTGCTTCTTTCCAGCTGAGAAACCTTTCTCACATTGCTTTAAAGACGTTGCTTTCCCTTTTGATAACAGAAAGAATGAGTTAGGGATGCACGATATTGGAATTTTGGCCGATATCCGCTATGCCGATATTTTAAAATTCATGTGGCCGATAACCGATATCGATACCGATACCAATGTGAAAGCTGAAAAAAATAAGCAGTCATTGCAAAGAGCAGTTTTGTTATCCATTCCTGACACTTTTAAAAATGGGGTGGTTAAAATATTTATACACTGAAAAATTGCGATATTTTCATATGCCAATATCAAATCTATATTTAAAGACACACAACAGAACTTTTAGCAGTTTTCTCGGTAACTTGCCTTCTATTGGCGGCTAAACTAGCATCCATCTTGTATCATACCTGCACTGTGATTCACTCCAGCCAGTAACAGACAGTCTTATCTTGACTCTTGTTGTGTTCCTTCCCCTCTTTCTTTTCCTCTCTTCCTCCGGTAATGTTTCCTTGCGTTTCTTTACTGAATCAGGAAAAAACCCGGGGGATCCCGGACGGGGGGGGGGGCCAAGCGTGGGGGGACCGAAAGGGTACAAAGTTATGTTGTGTGTCTTTAAAAATGCGGTCTTGATCTTTTTTACTTTTAAATTCTCGCAAGATTTCATCATTCTGTTAAAAAAAAATCTCATGATATTTTGTGAATTCTCTTGAGATTTTGTAACAGAAACGATGAAATATCACAAAGTTTTTCATTAGTAAAATAGATCGTTACCGCATTTTTAAATGTCAATGTGATATCAGCATATGAAAATATCGCAAAATTTTTGTGAATTCTTGCGAGATTTCTTAACGGTGATGAAATATTGCAAGATTTCATCAGTAAAATGGATCGATACCACGTTTGTAAGTGTCAATATGATTTCAGCATATGAAAATATCTCAAAAGTTTTGTGAATTCTCGCAAGCTTTCATAGCATTGTGATGAAATATCGCAAGATTTCATCAGTAAAATAGATTGATGCCTCGTTTTTAAATGTCAATATGGTATTAGCATATGAAAATATTGCGATGCCAGTGAATCAATATTTTTTTCCACCCCTAGTCTTTAGAAGTTTTAAAGTCTGTAAAAAAGACGTTTTTAAAGAAGTAGGTTTTTTTTGTTTGTTTGTTTTTTACTTAAGAAACAGCGGGCTGATCAGTTAAATATCTGTTAAATATCGGTGGGGTGACCGATGTCTGATACTCAGTTTTAAGGCCGATATAGGCGGATACCGATAGGGGACTAATTGTATTGTGCATCTCTACAATGAGTATTTTTTAAAAAGTGTGTTTTTGTGGGGTTTTATTTTCTCTGTAGTGGTGACTCCGTTAGGGTTTACATGCAATCAGACAATAAGATTTTTTCTTTTTTTTTTTTCCAGGACCTGTAAACTGAGCAACAGCAACTTCACCATGGCCTCAGTGGACATCCTTTACATAGACATCACACGTCGCTGGTCAGGAGCGTTGCCTGACTCCAGAGAAGCAGGTAAACACACGTTTCTGGATGCCAGGACTGAATTCTAAGAGTCTGTGGAGGACAGAGAGCCAGGCATCCTTGAAGCTCTGAGCAAATAATGTGCTCTCACATAATTGCTTGTCATTCTCTGTCAGATTCCCTCTGACAGTGTGCGCCAATAATTGAAATGAGCCAAGATCACATAGTGACAGCAAAGAGATGGTCTGACATGAATTATTCAGACATTGCACCTTGTGAGAGATGTTTGGGACAGAGCGGATGGTTGGAGATCACATGGAGCAGGATGGAGGGGCCTGTACTGAGGAGACTATGGGCTGAATTTAATATGAGCTCATAGTCAGGGTCTGTTACTTATGTGTGCCTCATTCACTGTAGGGATGGGCAATACCATACCAGTAGTTAATGGTTCTTTTTCATCAGTATTGATATTAATACCAATACTTTTTATCCCCTTAAAAGAAAATCACATGATTGTACGGACAGTTTTTGTTAATATCTTGAATTAAAGGGCAATATTAGATATAAGAAAAACTTGAGAAAAGAAGTTCTGGGAAAAAAAAACTAATGATAAATGAGTAAATTTAACAAAAATAAGATTAAAAACATCTCTCAGTTATCAAATGACTATAGTACAGGTTAAGATTATTTAAATTTATTCAGTGAAAAATGTTCAAATACAGTATAAAATGTAATAGACATATTATAAATGTACCAAAACACAATGTGCAGTAACCTGCATTAAAGCACTGAAAAATACCAAAACATCATCATCATCATCACTAACAGTAGCAGCATCATCATGACATCTGATAGGCTAAAAAATAATAATAATAATAATGGATTAGATTTTTATGGTGCTTTATCTTGCAGGGCACTTAAAGCGCTCACAGAAGCGCAGATGGCTAGCACCATCATGTCACACAGAAGCTAGAATCTGGCTGCTTTCACACATCATTTCATTGCCTAAAACTCTCAGAAGTGGAAACAAATCGCATGTTTTGTATCGGCACAGTGGTATCACGATACTCAAAAAAGTATTGCTTCTGATATTTTGTCTGTCTGGTATTGAAGTATCGACTCCAGGGTATCGATATGCCCATCCCTAGTTCACTGGGTGGGTTTTTGAGGAACTAAGTAGAAGCATAGAATTTGTACTAGAAGCTGACTGAGGAGACCTGTGGGGTCAGTTTGTTTGATCCTGAGTTACTCCGACCTCCACCCTTCCGGCAGGATCCGAAACACATCAAATTGAAATGACATCAGATCTGCATCAGCGTCTCTCTTCCTCTTTGTGCTTTAAAGCATCCAGTGTCAGTGAGCCAGGAGGAGAATCAAACCCGGAGCAAACTTCTATTAGAGGCAAAAAAATACATTTTAATAAGGGTTACTGCAATATGCTCTTATCTGAACATATTTCAATATACTTTTAATATACTTTTCCAGGTAGATATAGCCTTCATGATGACAGCTTTAATCTTCAATTTTGAGAAAAGTGAGATGCTGGTTCAACTTGATGATCGCTCTGGAGGCTGAGAGTTTGGTGCAGTCACATTGCACCACATTATAAACACCGAGAACCGATCGTACACACAGATCTCTTCACAGCACAGCAAATTGCTTTGTCATCATCTAATAGCATCATCTAATATCATCTTTAATAGCAGCCGCACCAACTTAGTTGAACTACTGCCCTTTCTGTCTCCTCATCCCTGCACACACCAGGTATTAGCGTGTCTCCTGGGTGATCTGTTTATAAGTGGATATGTTCACACCTCACATGCATCTTTAGTGACGGCAAATAAACACACACACTGCTGAAGAACAAGAAGCGAGACTGCTAAAGTTTCTGTAACGTAACAAATGAGTTCAGTGACCTGAACAAGTATGTTATTCAGACATTAACGGCAGTCAAACTTTCCCTGTTAGTGTGGATTTTTAAAATATATACATATATATATATATATATATATATATGTGCATATATATATATATATATATATATATATATATTATATTATATTATATATATTTATATTATATATATATATATATATATTATATATATATATATATATTTATATATTTATATATTTTATATATTATATAAATATATATATATATATATATATATATATATATATATATATATATATATATATATATATATATATATATATATATATATATATATATATATATATATATATATATATATATATATATATATATGTATGTGTATATATATATATATATATACACACATATATATACACATATATGTATATATATATATATATATATATATATGTGTATATATGTATATATAGATATATAGACACCAACGATGTATGTAAACATCTAAATCAGTTATTGCAGATGTTATCAGGCAAGTTAAAGGAGCTTAAAACAATTCAATTTGTATGCAGATCTGATTTCAGCATCATCTGATTGAAGATACACAAAGTGAAACTGAAACTGCAGTTTTTGCTCCGAGCAGCACTTTTTTTTTTTTTTTTTTTTTTTAGTAAAGACAGAAAGAAACAGCAACTTCACTGCCTGTAGTACGTCCATGAGCTGTGTGGAGCAATAACACAACCTCTCATCCTCTGATGCTCCATGTTAGGTTCAACTGGGTTAGATTAAAACTTTAGATTTGAAGAGAATGTGGAAGAACTGGCTGTAAATATTTGGGGCAAGGTCATTTTTAAAGGCGATTCCCAGTTCTTTTATATTACTGCAAAAATAATGTAAAAGTTTTTGCTAAATGCATTTTTTTCCCCCTGGAAACTAAAGACCAGGAAGACACTAGTGTCCTAGAGCACTTCTTATGTGACAAGATGAATCGGTTAAATGCAGAATGAATGAAATCTTGTGTTCACACCTGTTTTTAATATTGTCCATGATCAGATCATCCAGGATGCATCTGAATAACACCCCTGATTCTACTTGTAAAGATTTGGATCTCTGACAGGATTGTTTCCAATGTACTTTTTCTAACTTTATCAAACAGATGGAAACATAACAGGTGCACTCATTTTCTCAGAGGATGCTGTGGAAGCTCTGAAACCATCAACAAAAACTGATAATCAGAAACTGTGGCTCTTCACGGTTTGAGGATTTAATGTGATACCACTTTTTCATGCTGCATATAGTATTTAATCTGTGCTATAAATACAGTTTAAACACATTGCTTTAGGTGTAAATCCAGCATGGAAGAGATTGTCCAAAGCAAACAAATGAAGTGTTGAAGCACCGTATGTAATTTATGGGTGTTTAAACTGATGCTGCTCTATTTGGAGATGAAGTGTTCAATAATAGAACATAGATTCATTTCTCCGTTGGTGCTACAGCTTTGACTACAGCGTGCTGTCCTCTCACTAAGCCCAAGCAGTACCATAACATTCATTTCCCTCCAGAGATGCTTTAAACTTTCACCAAGATCTCGTTTTGATAGTGAAAGAGAAGACTGCTTCATCTTCCCCAGCACATCATAGGGAGTGGTGGGTGAATCAGTGGAGTTGAGGTCTGGACTCCGGTGGCCAATCCAGTGTGAAAATGATGTCTCATTCGCCCTGAATCACCCTTTTACAATCTGAGCTCAATGACTGTGAGAATTTCCATTATGGAACATGTCTCTGCCATCAGGGAAGAAAAATGAATGGTGAAGCTTAGAATGAAACTGAAACTTCAGGGGTAATCCTGATGACATCACGGATATTATGCTGAATGCACAGCTGACACCGTTTTAAAATGATTACATTGATGTCAGCAAATGATAATTAGTGCAGATTTTTTAGACAAATTCACAAATTTTCATTTATTTACAACCTGCTGAATCATTGTTTCTGTTTTGGATAGTCAGACATGTCACATGTTGTAATAAATAAGTCATTTCTGTGCAGGAATGGGACTCCAAGCGTTTGTGGAAGCCTTTTTCTACCTGGCTGGACGAAGATTCAAATCTGTGGCGTTGAAGGAGCAGGCCGTGTCGCTGCTGGAGCTCTGCGAGGCTCAGCTGGGGCCTCAGTCGAGCGGCGAGGACAGGCGCTCTTTGAGCTGCAGCAGGGCGCTGCCGCGAGCTATCAAGACTCAGACGCTGTGCCTCACCAACCCTCATCTCAACTCTCCAGCTCCCCAGCGAAGGGCAGCCAGCCAGGACTACCAGGCGCATCAAAGACTCAAGCCTCGCTCGGTCAGAGCCAACGTGGAGAACTGATGAGAGGGAACTAGTCATCCAACCCCCAAACACTGCCTGCAGCTGTCTCCACAGGAGCAGGGAGATTAAGGGTCCATTCCTCCTCTGTAGCTCCTTAGAAGGCTGAGCTTGACCCCTGCTGGCTGACGTGTTGGATGACTGTTCTCAGCCCGATTGCTTTTCTACCGGGTAGGAAGATGTTTGGGGGGGGATGGAGGATGATGTAAGGAGGCTGGTGGGATCATACGTGGACAGCGTGCTCCTGTGCAGCTGCTTTTAATGTACTGACTGATTCTAGAGGGCAGCTATTTGCTTCCCTTCACGTTTATCCTGCAACATCAACAATAAAACTTCTGTCAGGGATAACGGATCCTCAGCGTCAGTCGATTCACACACAAAACGACGGTGTGTAAGGGAGTGTCCTCAGTGTATTATGTTTTTGAATTTGCACAGCAGCTCTTTAGACTATCGTTTGCACAGAAGTGGATGAGATGCCGTCCGGGCATCTGTGTGCACATGTTGTGCATGAGTGTGTGTGTGGATTTTCAGGACTGTATTTGTGTTCTGCCCAGTAGTGAAAGCTTATTGACAGCCAGTGGCTCAGCTGTGCGTCCTCCATGAGCCCATTAGTGATGAGTTAAGTGAATAAGTATTCACTTATCCTCTTTCAGTTCAGCAGCTATTCCTGTCAGGCAGCCTCAGACCTTCCATAAATATGTTTCAGGATGATTACTTTGTAGCCACATAACCACCACAGATGATTAATCATTTCAGAAGAAACTACATGGATCAAATTTCCACATTTTAGGTATGTGAATTGTTTCTTAAATCAGGTTTGGAAAGCCTTTAATATATATCCAGTGTATGACATTGGCTGGCAGCTATGAAAAAAAAAAAGGTTTATGTTGGATGCCAAGCAGAAAAGTCTCTGTTGTTTCCAATTAACACTACAGTATTCCCGTAATGTACCTTTTGCACCAATGTTAATAATTTGTCAACTGCAAACAGAATAAACTCCCTACAGTGTGGGCAGCTGTTAAATTCATACAGTGGATTTATTAAAAGATTTCTGCTATGATTACTAACATAGGGCTAACTGCAGTGTGATTCTGATATGAAGTACATGTATAAAAATATTAGCAGTGACACATTGTGAATGAGATGTACTCCAATAATAAAACTGTTCAACTGAGGGTTTGTGTTGAGGTGATTATTTTTTCATAAGATGTTCCAGTAACCTAAAAGTTGGCTATATTGCCGAAGCGATTGCTGCTTGTAATCTCAAATTGTTGGCACTTTGTGCTATTTACATCTCCATCCCCAACAAGGCTGCTAAATGAATCTGAAATGGCTCATTTTTCCACGTTTTAAGACTAGATGAGTTTGGCAGAGCAAGCATCTGCCAGTGTTGCCTCGACCTTCTGTTGCGGAGGCTGGCAGTGCCAGCTGATGCAGTAGCTCCAGTGTCTGTCATCAGTTTGTTTATTTCTGCTGTTGTTGCCACCCAGTGGTTTAACAGCTGTGTGTCTCCCATTAGGCAGAATGATGTTTTCACTTTTATCCTCAGTGAATTTTTGTGCCAGTTCAGACCAGAAATGTTGCTGTTTTTAACTGGATCATCTGCTTGTGGAGGAAAAGCACCAGTAAGTAAGTGTAAGCATCACATTTCACTCGCTAGTTCACCAGTGTTGGTCTATTTAGGGTGTAATGAGTTAATGAGGAAAGACTGATACAGTGGCGGCCGATATGTGTTTTTTGCTGATATCTGCATTTGCCGATACTTCGGGTGTGTTGACAGATACCTTCATTGGCATTGTTTACAGACATGCATCTATAAAGGCAGTAGTTTTTTATATATATATTTACAAGTTTGTTTCTTTTTTATATTGTTACAAGTGTGCTGTTTCTTATATATGAAGATTTCATTTGCAAAAAACAGACTAACACCATTTAGAAAAAAATGGAGTTAACTGTTTTTGCAAATAAACTCTTGTGTATATATATACATATATTTTTATATGTATGTATAACAACTTTAATGTGTCTTGTTTCTTTTTTTTTATCTCAAAAGAGTTTTCAAAATCATTTTTCATTGTGTCCATTATATTAATTTTGGGGTCAATATCGGCAGGTTGTATCAGCCATTGGCTGATTTCAGTATCCGCCTTTAAAAATCTTTATCGGTCAATTTCTAGTTAAGTCCCCTGATGTTGCTCACTCACCTTCACATGCACTTCTGCCTTTTCATTCATCCCCAACTTATTAATTTTAAACCTCACAATTTCTCAAACTGTGTATACGACAGCTTTAAAGACCATTCCTTTTAAATGAAATGCTAATTTTGACATCAAATGAGTGTCATGCCATCAAAGTAATTTGATGACATGACACTCATTAATTTTTGTTTGGCAGGAAATCACCTCTCTTTGATAGGGAGAGTGACACTTGTATATGCTTTATGCCCCTTGGATGCGTGTCTTTAACTGCAGGGAGCCTGTTCAAGCTGGCCAAAGAAATGTTAGCCTCACAGGGAGTAATTAACAACATGGGGCCTCGTGTTTAAAACACACATTAGCTTTGACTACTATAGATATTTCTAAGAAAATGGCTTTCTCTGCCTTTCAAGTACACCTATAAATATGATTTTTATTGTTTTTATTTCGTATTTTTTAAAGCCTTCACATGAATTTACAGCTTCAACAAAATTGCCATTATTGTTGTTATGGCCATCTCGGGCTTTTTCCTGCCCACTGCAGAGAATAACAATCAGGCAGTATGTAGGTCAGGCTCACTGAGAGAAGTAGACACTGCTCAAAGCAGTCTTTCACATCCCTCCATCATACCCTCCACTCTGTCTTTGGACCCGGAGTCTGAGCATATGTTCTCTCTAGCTGCTCGTCATCAATCTCGGCCTCCTTGCGTGTTTAATGAACATGTGATTTATCTCGCACGTTCTGAAATTAAGCTTCGTTTACGTTACAGAATAACAAAGCATCACAGAACTATGTGAACAAGGCAGCAAGACAAAGATACATAAAGACTAGATTTTAAAATAGCTAAATAAAACTTTAATAGGTCTAGTTGCAAATGTACATAAATTGCACAGCCACATTTTGTCAACACAAATTCTTCTGTACATTATTGTTTTGTCACTGTCGTCAAAGGAAGCAGAATTCAGCAAATACTTTATACTTTCAACATACTTACAAAAGTATTTTCTACAAGATAATAGAAAACATACATCTTTCACTTTAATTATAGCTTTATAATTTGATTAATCTTTTGCTGGAGTGGTTGAAGAATGAGCTCCCATTTTGCTGATTCATAAAATGAGAACTGTGGCAGGATCATGAGAGGGATATAAGACTTGGTAGCTCTTAAGTCTGGGTAGATGGACGTGACAGCTTTACGTTAGCTTATTTTGATTTTTGTAAATGTTAAAGCAAGACTATGTGACTTGCTAATCAACAAACAAAGCTAAA
This sequence comes from Atherinomorus stipes, assembly GCA_023101725.1. Taxonomy (NCBI): domain Eukaryota; kingdom Metazoa; phylum Chordata; class Actinopteri; order Atheriniformes; family Atherinidae; genus Atherinomorus; species Atherinomorus stipes. Next base: position 161,969 of record JALJCO010011783.1, read on the forward strand.
GCCCCTGAACTAAATAGGTGTAGCTGGTTTTGCTTTTTCTGAGAGGAAAGTTAGCATTTAGCATGCTAAGGGATGGGTTACTTGCAAACAAAACATTAGCAACTTAATTCAGTTTGCCAACATTTACTTTAGTTAAACTGCAGTTCAGTACTGAGCTAAAATGCTAAGTTATGAACAGAGAGTCATAAAGCCAATTTCAAATTTCTAACATTGACATTAGCTGGAATGCAGTCACTATTTTAGCATGTCAGCATGCTAAAGTTGTTGTGAACTGAACGCTCCATTTTAAACCATCAATGTTTTGATTATTTTAGGCTGTAATGCAACTATTTCTCAAACTGTTTGGAAAGTGAAAATGTCACACGACAGTGTAGTGTTTGTCCTAAACACTACTGGAACTTAAACACATACAAAGAGTAATTTATCTCATGAATAATAATACAGAAAATTTCACAAGTTTAATTTTCGCAAATAGCTAGTAAGCATTAAGCTTAGTAGTAAAATGCCCAACTACTTAGCTACATGCTAAACATAAACCTGTGTAGCTATAAAACACAGGAGACCATTTATGATCAGTTAATCTTTTATATAAAAAAAAATAGATTAACTGAATATACGCTTTCATGTAGTTATGGAGTTAAACAAAAATCTAATTTAGCTTTGCTTGTTTAGTTGCAGTGTTCACTATAGGAATAACTGCTGTCACAAAATTGAAAAGTTCCCTGAAATTTGCACATATTGGCTGCAAAATTGTTATTTTGAGCAAGAAAATCAACATTTTTAACTCTTAATACCAATTAATCCATTAAAGTTAAGGAATTTATCATTTCCTCAAAAAGTGACATTGTCTGTCTTTAGTCTGAAGTTATAGGGCTGAATGCTTGGAAAATATGATGAGGAATGCCATGTGTTTAAAGTAATCAGTTTCTGTTCAATAGGAAGAAAAAAAAGGGGTGAAAAACTGTTAATCTGATATTAAGTTCTATTGAGCCATTAATAAAAAATCCCTTTCTTTGATGTTTAACTTTGCCACATTTTAAAATGTCAGGTTTTGTGTAATTTTTTTTTTAAAAGAAAAAGAAAAAAAAAGCTGATTATAAAGACCAACCACTGAACGGAAAGTGCATAGAGCTAGACTGATGAGAAATACAGGATTGTGCTTGTGAATCTCATCGAGACCGGACTCAGCTTGGCCTGAAACCAGCGAGAGGCATACATCCCAAGAGTCAAACCAACTAATCATTTTTTCTCTCTCTTTTTTTTTTTCCTTTTTGTTTTTTGGACTAGTGATAATACACTGTAAATACAAAAACTTTACCAGAGAGAACACTGAAAGGTTAATTGAATTGTATAGTTCTACCCAATGAGGACAGATGACTACTTTGTATTTACAATATCCATAATGATACAGCAGAGTTTGAGCACGAGATACATTTACAAAAAGCTCTTGTTAACATTAGGTAAAAATAGTGTGAGCATTTTATTTACACTTTCCTCAGCTGTCCCACCACTTGAAGCACTCAGTTATCATATTATCCATGCCATGTTGGCAGGCAGCCATTCATCATCATCAAATCATAACTGTCCAACTGGCAACCAAAGAAATCAACAAGGTGATATTGATGCTACCGCTGGCACTCGAGCAAGGATGAAGCATGCAGAGCCTCACGTCTCATGTATATACTCTATTACAGGTAAGAAAAAAAAAATAACATGAAGAAAATATACAAATTCCAAATGCAGAGATGGTGGTGAGGCATGACTGAAGACGTAAAAGGTACCAAACCCCATGTTAAGACCAACTGTGAGTCAGCATCTTCACATTCAGACGATTAAGGGATGAGAGAGGGTGGAGTTAGAAGAAGAGACAAAGAGAAGGGATGACTTGTGGATCGATAGAGTCACAGTTTGGATGCAGCATACTTCATTACCACTGACAAAGCAGAGAGAGAATGAAACAAAGGGAGGCCATTGTAACAACAGCTCACTGGTCCAGTGTATAGTATGAGTGAGTGCGTGTACACACATCTCTCAATAGCTCTTGTGCAACTAGAGAAAGAGGACCACACATGTACAGTAACTCGTGATCTGTGAGGGCAGTGAAAAGCACCAGAAGAAGAACCGACGTCTCAACTGTGCAAGTTCTGCAAACTATGAAGGAAATGCTTGAACATTTCCCTTTAAAATATTCTGTATACTTTACACAAAGAGTTAAATAACATAGATATTTGAAAAATGATGGTGGTGCTGATCACTGCTCCATGTGGTCTCTGTCTCCAGGGCTCTAAAGCAAGCTACACACTACGGTCTTTTATCACAAGTGAAGAAAAATAAAACTAGATTTCACTCCTAAATAAAGGGCTGAATTTATATTTGAGTTTATCAAATATAGGTATATATGTATATACTCTATAGAAGGAAAAAAAAAGAAACTGCATACATCTATATTAAATTTCATTAATACAGTATCACATAGATTTCATTTACTTTAGTGTTAATAATACATTTAAATGTCTGTCATTTCTTTTTGTATTCTTTACAAATCCACAGTATAAGTTGTGCCTTTTTTTGCATGGAGGAGCTGCAGGATAAAGTCGAGGTGTGTTCCTTACTTAAGGCGTTTCATGTACCAATAGCTTTTCACAAAGTGCACTACACGGGGTTGGATGAGAGGGGAAGGGGACGAGGTCAGTGGGATGCTCAGGAACACACCCAAGTTAAGAGGGAAATAAAGAAGATTTGTTTTGGACTAAAAATATCTATTTTCTTTGAATATTTGGTTCTTTAAAAACAACAACTTGAAAATAAAGCATTTAAAAGTAATCCTCTTCAGACAGCTGAAGTGAAAATCTGCGATCTGTATTGTTGGTTTTAAATGGGTTCACTTGGTTGTCAAGAGGAAAAGGAAAAAAGAGGGAGAGGAGGAGAGGAGGGTTGCTAGGGCGACCGTACCTGGCGGTCGTCACTGTGTGTGATTATATAGTGGTTTGTCCCAGGCACGGGCAGGGGCTTGAAGTGTCCCAGCGACTGCAAGCGGCGAAGTGTCCGCCTGGTGGACAGTTTGGAGTTTTTTCTTTATGTACAAGCTCTGCCCCGCCTCCTCTGGCCGTCACCCTCGTAACGAAGGCCGTCTGGTGATCAGTCTGTCTTGCATCTCTTCTGGCTGGCCTCTCAGAGCTATGCCCTCACTTCTACATCTTTAAAAAGTACTACCTGCTCTTTGAACACACACACTCTGAGTTTTGCAGCCTCTCGATTCGGCATGCATCCACACATGCACGGAGACATCCTCTCATTGGATAACTGTACACACTCAGGCACTCGACGCTCATCCGGGGGCAGATATCAGTCTGTCTAGCAGTTGCTGCTGTTTCTAAACTCTCCGTTCTCAGTGATCTGCAGTTTGGTGGGGTTGGTGGGGGAGATGCCGTTGCGGGTCTGCATGCTGTAGCGCTCTTTCAGCTGGGTGAGGGCACTCATCAGACGAGCGTTGGCGGCATCCAGTGACGCTATACGCTTCTCCTGCAAATAACCCCACAAAAAAAGAAGAAAATATCCCCAAAAGTCAGTCTGTGTTGCTGCAAAGCTGCAAAAGACGTGAACAGGAATGAGCAGACATTCCACCAACAGTAAGCAAAAACTGAATTCATATTAACGTCCGATTAAGTATTTTACAGAAGCAGTGAACCAGGCTGAGCTGATCAACACAAGCAAGCTTCCCTCCCTGACTTTGTAATGTCCCCCCCCCCCCGTTATCTGGTGGAGACAACTTATTGCCTCCCTGAATCGTGTTTGTTTGCAGACACAAACCCTCATTACTGTGAGTGTGAGGGAGATTAATTACCTATGCGTGTTTGTGTCTGAATTTATGTATATATCACACTGCAGCATGATTATTTATGTGAAACCCACGTTAATTCAGGAAGATGCATATTTGCTCCTAACTTTGTGACTTATTTGCATGCAGAGTATATATGATAGGATCCGGAGCCGACTCTTAAAAATCCATCAATTTCTGTGTTTACCTTTCAGAATTCCTTCCAACAAAAAGTCTAAAACAGGGGTGTCAAATGTATGGTTACATTTGTCCAAATTTGGTCACAGAGGGTCCATTCTGCCCCGTGGGATGAATTTGGTTAACATGACAATGAAATTCAAAGATTTTCTTTTTAAATTTAAGTCAATTTAATTCATAATTTGTCCATGTGATGCATTTCTATGTTTAAATATAAAACATTAAGAAGACTGGGGGATAAATTTTTCTATCCTGTATCTCATGTTTTTCTTATTCTATGGATCTGACTGATGGGCTCTGATGAGCTGAGTAAGTTCACGATTACTATGATGTGAAAATGTATAGATATGAATATTCTAAATAACTTTTTGTTTAAAGGTGCCATGACATCAAATTTCACTTTTCTGGGGTTTTGGGGTATAAAATAATTTATTTTGACTAAGAGGGGCAAATGAAAATCAGAGAGAGAAAAAAAAAACTTCTTTTTTTTTTTTTTTTATTTTCTCTCTTCTTAAAAAAAAATAAAACAAACAGGAAGATAATATTATACATATGTATAACATTATACAAAATAAAATTTCTCAAAAAAAAAGAACATCAAAAAAAAAACCCCCCCTCTCTCTCTCCTAAAGGGTTTACCCCCCCCCCCCCCCCCCCCCCCCTTTTCTGATTATTTAGTGAATGGATATAGAATTAACTTCTGTAGGTCAGGTTTGGATTTTAAAACAAATAAATAAAAAAAAAAACACAACAGAAAGAGGGGGGGGGGGGGGCTACAATTTCTTAAAAATTTATAATTTTTTTAAATTTTTAATTTTTAAACGAATACCTACTAAAAAGGCCCAATGCATATAGATCTATATAGAAACAACCACGTCGCATAAATTGAATAAAATAATAACAAAAAAAAAAAAGATAAAAAAAAAAAGAAATAAACGGTCGGGGTAAAATCATAAAACAACACACACAACAGTAATAAGTGAGAAATTGAGTTTTGCAATTCAAAACAATCCACAAAAATAAAAAATGCTTTTAATTTTTTTAAATTATTAAAAAACTAAAAAATACAAAAAAGTTAAAAAATTTTATAATTTCTTTCTTTAAAAGTTATTTTATATGTAAAATATCAGAAATAAATAAATAAAATAATGTAGAACTGAGGCCAAATATTGTTAAAGCTACACTTCCGGTATTTCAGGATATGAATTAAACATCCTTTTGTCTTTCTGTGACACTTTGTTTCCTCACAGAGAGGACAAGAGTAGCCTGTTCGAATTTAAAACACAAATCCAAGCTTTCTACACTGTAAAAAGAGTATCTGGGCTGTAGTTGATATGGAGGACTTTTTTTTCACATTTTCCACCAATTATTTTGGTTTGGTGCTGAAATCTTGTGTTTTTGAGTTACCGTAAATCACTATAAAAATAACACTCTAATAAGTTTTTACTTTCATTCAAAGTAAATTTATTAAGTTGTTTCAGCTTCAGAGTGCATGAACCACAAAGGGGGCGGAGCTATTTTCAAAACTCAACATATCCGGACCACAAAGGCTCATGGGAAACACAAATTCAGCAGGAATTTAACCCTTTATGATTGTTATCCCATAAATTTTAGTTATGTGCTCTACTGCCTTTGTTATGTTTACTTCAGAGAAAGTTGTTGAGAAATTCGGGTCAGTTTGGACGTTAAAGTTGCACCATGAGTGTGAGGAACAGTAAGCAGATAAACTTACCACCATATGTAATCAGTGTTTGATGTGTGACACAGAACTGTTTATGTTGCTGGTCAGTCACAGACTTACACAACCAGTACCGCTTTAACTTGCTACCAAATATAATGTATTGGGTAAAGTACAATTAAAATTAAACTTGAGACAAATTGAAAATAAAGAAAAAAATATTCAACAGAATAACAGCATTGCAATTAGTTTATTCCAAAATGAAAAATTAAATTGTAATAAAGTAAAAAAAAAAAAGAATTGTTTGCGGTGTTTGTTATGAATTATATTTTTACTTTGTATGAATGCAATTTGTTTGTTTTAAGGTAAAAGATAGGTTTCCAGTAAATCAAACTTGATGGTTTCAACCACGTCATGAATTTAATGTGAAAAAAACGAATAAATCTAATTGCAACAAATTACAGTAATTTTTTAAAAGTTGATCCAAAGAATATTTTTTTTTCAGTGTACAATATTAAGAAGGGCAAACTGACCTGTGCATCTATTATCTTCTGTTTAGAGTCCACCACTGCCTGCATATCAGAGTGATCCTTCTTCAGCTCCTCTTCTACTGACATTAACCTGAAATGTGAGCAAGTGTCACATTAGTTACACATTGGAGACCCCCCCCCCCCCCCCCCCCCCCCCTCCCCAACACTATTGTCTTCTTCCTACCTGCTGATGATGCTCTTCATTTGGAGATCTTTGTCGTCCTGCTGTCTGCGCAGGCGCTCCTCCGACTCCTCCAGCCTGGCCTGGTACTCCATCAGCACCTTCTGGGCCTGCTCGTCCTGACCCTTCAGACGGGCTTCGTACTCCTCCAGCTTCTGTACGGACGCCCGCAGCTTCTCCTGCAGCAGCGCGATCTCCTGCTGGTACTGAACAATCAAGCAGACAAAGACGTACTCATCATCGCCGTTGTCATTATCATCATCATCATCAACCCTATCAGCATGCTCCCTTTTCCTTCATTACCATCTCTGACAAGAACAAAGAGAAATCTCTCCATCAGTCGCTCCTGAGACTCTGTAAAATTTCTACGTAGAAGGCAGGGACGGCTTCTATCGGGGGATGACATGGTTCATTTGGAAGCTACAGTATCTTCATTGTAGGACTTTCATGCCGGACCTGGAGCTGCGTGGCAGAAATCTTACTGACAAGATGTTTTTATCAATACCAGCGATTCTTTGCAAAAAAAACTAATTAAAAACAGTGTAGAGTTCCAGCACTTCCTCAGTCTCCAAACCAATGACCTGTTCGGCAGATATATGGCCACAAAAAGGAGAGATAAAGTAAAGAAGCTGAGGACGAACAACAAGAGGAAGAGATGAATGAATGAACTTCAGTTAGTGGAGCCTGGTAAGCAAAATGAGCCCTCGCTGGATTCCCCCAGTGTACTGTGCTGCTAATAAGTAAACATGCTGATGTTTAGCTGCTGTAATGTGAACTGTGTTCATATTTCATGAGAGTGGAGAAAAACTGGTTAGTTAGCACAAAGCACGGTAGCAGAGGAAGGTGAATTTGGGGTTATTTACTGGGGTAGAGGAAGGAACAGCTGGCCTTGGGATACGACCATTTTCTCAGTTTTGTTAGAGTGAGGTGGCTGAGCTCTCGTAAACCAGCAGCTCTGAGGTGAGGTGACAGCCGGCAGTAACAGGTGATGTACTGATCAGACTGGTTTAATTTAGTCAGTTACAGAAGCTCATTTAAGTACCTGCCAAGTGTTTCTTCCCTGGTACAAATAAAATGTGTTTATGAGCAACTTTGGCCAACACAGCTGACCTGATGCTGCACTTTTTAATCAAACACGAACTCCAACAGTGGCTGATCTGGCAAAAATACCCGAGTTATGTCATGACACAGGTGGTTCCCTAACTTAGCAGTCACTTTGAGCCTGTGATGTTTTAATATGATGATGATGAGAGGAAATTTCAGCACTCTTGATCTGTGCAAATGTCACTTTATTGCTGAGCTTTCTGTCCTAGTGGACCTTCAGAGCAAAAATAAATAAATAAATCATATATATATAAGTATACATCCATCAGTGAAATAAGTTGAAATTGACAAAAGTAATAATAAATAAAAATTCTATGAAAATCATGACATTGATTGTGACTTGTGGTTTTAAAGAAATATTAAAAATAAACACACAGAAATAAAAATAGAACAAGTAAGCAAGCATGATGGGGCAACACTTTGAGGCAGCACTGCCATCAGGTGTTTTCTTTAATGTTCAAAAAGACCTCCTACACCTGTTGACAGGTATTTTTATCCACTGTTCATGGGAAAGGTGCTCTAATGTGTCTTGGACAGTTTTGTTTGTTTGTTCTTTTTTTTTTATTATTATTATTTCCACCACAATTCAAAAGCAATGTGTTATTTCACTAAATTACAATTTTGTAAATTTAATTTATTATTAGTTTCTTTAGTTTCTTGTTATATGAAATACTATTGGAAATTTTTACTTTTCTTTAATTGAGGGCATAAAGTATTTTGAGGACGACTGTATAAATATATAAATAATATAAAAACATGATGATGATAATAATGTGATTTTCTGCAATACTTTCTTAAATGCAGTTTGAGCTTTAAAAACGTAAAATATCATCTTGTGATGACTTACACTACTCACAAAAATTCAGGGATTTTTGGCTTTTTGTATGATGTCAGAATAAACCTAAAATCCACTACAACCTTTCCAGATGAGCTGAATTAGACTTCCTCTAAACTTTTCAATTCACATGTCTCCAAAACGATGACAAACCACAAAAGAAATACAAAAATAGTGTCTAAACTGTGATTTGACCTCTAAAGTTCTGGTTTAATGACACCTTGTTTTTAAACAGTCCATCATCCTGTTCACATTTAGACATCATCGGACCAAGACGACACCAAAAACATGACAAGTTGTCATTGGCATTGTTGTTAGCTTTTCTTTCAATAAATTGTTTGAGATGGAGAAATTACGACATCATAATTCCAGTTAAATGTCCAACATTCATGATATAATATCAATAATGTGTGGACATTTTACATTTTTCTGAAATTATAACTGAAATTTGAATATCCCTGACTTTTTGTGAGCAGTGTATCTAAAATGGCGTGTGGACTCTTTGATGTAAGTGATCTGGACCTGAGTTTTTGGATAAAAGAAGAAAATGCCTGCACAAAACATCATGGGACTCCAACCAGGAGTGAAACATTTCAACCAATTAGCTGATTTCACTTTCGCAGAAATGCTACATCCTTCAGCAATAATTAATCGGAGCAATGTGAAAGACAAACTGTTAACACATCCTGATCTATCAGATTTAGCTGAATACAGCAGAAAGCTACAGGGAATTGTTAATATTTCTTTGTCCCGTCATGCCACTCTCCAGCCTTACACCAGGACGTCCTCCGTCCACTCTCTTTCTCAACAAGGGAACGTTGACCTCACATAGATTTATCTTTATCAGTTTCACTCTTTCTCCATCTCAAACGGCCCTCTGCTTTTGCCGTTGGATCCCCTGAGAACAAGTGACCAGGTCTGTCCCGAGTCTTTGTTCTGTATCGCCCTCAAACAACCCGCATATCCACAACTATTCATCTCACACTCTCCTCTCTAGCCTGCATTCTCCCTGCTGATCTGAAACCAGGCATGTCTCAGAAGATTAGAATATTTGCCTCCTGTTTGGCTCAAAGTGTCATATTGACTGTGACAGATCCTTGCAGATGTGAATTTGAAATTCAACAGACTGAGGAGTAAAATTAACACACATGAATATTGAAAGCGAGACAGAACAAAAGAGAGATGGAGACAGAGGTGGTTTGCACAGATGTGAGTCTGCACCTGCTGTCCTGATGTTCCACCTGACAGCAGTCCAGGTCAGGTAGGATGCATCCAAGTAGCACTAAACATCTTTCACAGAGAGCAGTTTAAAGGCAAAAGTACCAAATTTAAGATTTACTTCACTTCAAAGATAGAAATGAATCAGATTTAGAGATTTAATGGGTTTAATGGTTGACAGGTCTGGACTGCAGGCTACCTAAGCACCTGGATTCTTCATGCTGCCGTCGTGCAGAACATGGTTTGGGATTTCCTTCCAGAAAAAAGGCCTTTCCCAAGAAGCAAGAAGTCTGCAGGACATTTCATTCAGCATTATTGGTGGAGTCAGAGAGTGGAGTAGCTACAGTCAACTCAAACTCATAGATATTTCTAATGTCTTCAGTTTTAGTTATAAAGACTAATTATAAAGTATAGTTATAAAGACTTGCTTGTCTTGCTTGGAGCAAGTTCTCCAGACTCTTTTGGTAAATTTCACTGATTTCTTTATGTACCATAGCTGATGAAGTCGACTAATTCTTTCTTTGATTGTTGATAAAAATTAATTTAAATGAATTCAAAGTAAGGACAGACTGATACATCGGCCAGCCGATATTTTAGGCTGATAGTTGTGCTTTTTGCTGGTATCAGCATCGGCCGAAACGTGTTAGTCGATACCCCCTCTCTGCATAATTTACAAACTTTTTATATATTTATTACAAGTTTAATGTTTCTATTTAATATTTGCTTACAAGTGCACTGTTTGATATATTTATCTGAAAAGCTTTGTTCTTTTTTATATTAAAAGACTTGTAAAGTTACTTTTCATTGTATCCTCAATTTGGGAGTCAAATGTAGTATTGGCCCCAAATATCGGCAGTTTGTATTGGCCACTGATGAGAAAAATATCGGTATATCGGCCCTAAAAAATCTGTATCGGTCGATCCCCTATTTAAAGACTTGGCCTCTTCAGAAGACTAAAAAAAAAAACAAAAAAATGCAAAAACATATTTCAGACATATTCTATATAACTAAATTACTGATTAGATGTTTCTTTTTGTCCCTTTTCTTCCACAAATTTTCTTTTTATGTTGAGAAAAATGATTTTAAATGAACTCAAAGACTCAGCCTCTCTTGTAAACATTTCAAAATACTAAATTGTTTCAGACATATTGTATAATAAACTCAATTATTGATTGCATTTCCCCCCTTTTTTCTTTTTTCAAAGACTTATCCTAAATTCAGTCCCTTGCTGTCTAAAATTTGAAATCTCAATATACTGTCCCATATACGGTATAAGGTCCAATAAAAGTCCCATTTGAAGGTACAGTGTGTAAGAATCTAGTTGTAAAGATGGACATCACAGTGACTTAAAATGCCAAGCACAGTTGTGAATGGACGGTGGCTGTCAGTGGCCAAATTTCTTCATTACATAAAGAAGTTTTTATCTGTGAGGGGAGCGATGAATACACTTCAGGTAACTACTTCCAAATCTGGACTGTCTTCTTTTATGTGCCTGTAATTATATTACATCTTATCACACAAACCCAGTGTAGTTTTAAAGCTCAGACGAATCTGCACACTCACAGTTGTTTGTCCAGTCAGAGACACTGTAGTAAAAGTGGTGGCACAAATATGGCAGCTGCCATGTATATGGACCTACAGCAAGTAAATATAAACGCTTCATTCTAAAAGAAGAACATAATGCAACTTTAACTTCAGACTGCATTTCCTGTTTTATTATTAAATAATAATTAGAATAATATGTCATCATTCCAGTTGTATATTTCATGTTATTCTAAAATGATTAAAAAAACAAACAAAAAAAACCTGATTTACAGTTGTGCTCAAATGTTTACATCTAAATTCAGGGCTACATTCACAATAGATATTAAAATAACAAGGAGCTGAAAAAAATTAATCAAAATTTACAAAATTATGATTTAGAAAAATAAAGTATTGATTTTTAATTGTGATAGAAAAAGAAAAACCTGTCCCAGACAAAAGCACCTTGTTCATGAACAGTGGACCTGGCAACGTGATTACAGTGATAGTTGCTCAACAAAATTTTAGTTTAGGAGCCGCATTATGCTCGTTTGATTTTTTGTTAATTTATCTTAAATATTTCAGTTGAACCACATTTCAAAATCAATGTCAATGATTTTCATCATTTTTTTATTTATTACTTTTTTCAGTTTTAACGTATGTCATGGGCAGCTGATTTTTCTTTCCCCTTCTTTAATGGGATGTAAACATTTTGGATGTCTCAGTGATGCCCTGGTGAATTTTAGAAGACAATGGTCTTTTGTTACGAATCGGTTAACATATGGTGTTCGGTGTAAACGGATGCATAGCTTTGACTGTTTCAGACCAGCAGCAGCAGCTTATGTCTGCGGCGCTCTGCAAGATGTGCTGCTTTTCAATCCATCTGCTATTTTAAGGTGGCTGTGGCTTCTTTGTTAAGACTTAAGTCATTGCCTTCTTTGGTTGTTCTCCCTGCCTGGGCTGCTGGCTTCCATAAGTATGAGCTATGTTGGGATGACAGGTTTGCACTCATTATAGATGTGGAAAAAACATATGTCTGTGTGTGTGTGTGTGTGTGGTTACAGTGGGTGGGCGGGGGAAGGGGGGGGGCAAGTGGCAGCCAACCAAAGCATTGAAGCAAAGCTGACGGCAAAGGTTGGGAAGCAGAGGAAGAAGCAAAAGCATCTTTCTGTCTCTCTCACACAGATGCAAGAACACACAAGCTTACAGCGCGGCTGTGTGGATGTACGGCATGTGAATACACACACACATACACACACTTGGTTCTGGCTTTTAATATTATTTCAAAGATGGTAAGAAAGAGAGGGAGAGCTGTAAGAGAAGGTTTTTCAAGGTGAAGCGAGATTCTTTCATTAGGAAGTTCAAGCCTCACTTGCGTACATCATTTCATAAGGGTACTGTTTCAATTCAGATGAGATGAGGTTTCTTTATAATGAAATGAAAATTAGTCGTCTTGGTGTAGCTGGAGTACTGTTTGCTAAGTCCTTGAAATCTTAGTGATGAGGTGTTTAATGCTGCACGAAGTGAAAAACTGTTGAATTTTTCAGACAAGAAACTGCAAACAGGCTTTTCAGACGAGTAAATTTGACAATTTTCTTTGTTAGAAGTGAATAATTGTATTTGGATAGTTGGTTGAATGAAACAAAACATCCACTTACATCTATCAAGGCTTCCTGGATAGCCACAGGCCAAACAACTGACCTTCTTACTGAGAAAATAATCCCAAAATTGATGAAGCTGTTTAAGTCTGGCTGCTGAAACCACATACTGGTGCACTGATATTCTTGCCTGTTCAATTTGGCTCCACAATTATTTGCCTATTATAACTTCCGCTCACTGTTTACTGTGGAAATAGCAAAAAAACGTCACAGATAAACAGCCTGACCACCACTAAAAAGTCCATTTTGTGGAAATGCATTATTTATAGAGCCTGATTGAAGTTCAATATACGCTATTAACCTCACTTTTCTGGCATAAATGTACAAAGTATACTTTTAAGTGACAATTTTGGCATGTGGAAGAAATCTCAGATTCACATACAAGACCAAAGTGGGGATAATACAGCAGATAATTGCGTGTAGAAGTGTTTTCAGGGGGAAGGGGGCAGCGTATGAGGCAAGTAATGAGTGGAGGGAAAAGAAAGGAGAGAGCAGTGGGAGTAACAGGACTGGATGTAGAGGTGGTTTGTGGAAGGAGGGGTTGGTAAGAGGCAGAGGTTGGATGGCAGGTTACCTTCTCCACCTGAGTTAGATCCTCCCTGTTTCTCAGTGACTCGGGCTCCATCCCCTCATGGTCTAAATACTGCACATTCATATTCAATAGCCAGGCAGCTGTGCGGTCCAGCGCACTGGGGTTCACTGGGGAGGGGGCCTAGTAAAACCAACACAACACACACACACACATACACATGAGCTGAGTGCAAGTGACGGGGAGGGGAAGGAGGGAGGTTGCAATAACACCACAGAAACAACAGAAATAAGCTTGAAATGCAACAACTCATCTGGACTGAAAGCAGCAGGTGGGATGGATACACACTCCTGACTTCAAACTGTGGCGCACACACACCGTGAAGCACTTTTTTTTTTTTTTCTGTAAACATGTGTGAGTGTTTTTAAACCTGGACTGTCAAATGGGAAGCAAGGAGGGAGGAAATGCTTAAGACTAAATGAATAAACTGAAATCAGCCCAGAAGCAGAAACTGCTGTCTGATGGATAGCTGCGCAGAGAGCTGGCCGTGGGCTGTTGCACTTCACGGGAGGAAAAATGAATATTTTTATAGTCCAGCACACTCATTTGCATTGAAGGCTTTTCAGAAAGTTGAACTACCTCAATCTGAATTCATGAAAAATGGCCGAACAGAAAAAAAAAAAAAAGCTAATCTTTGTGTCAGTAAGCACACAAAATGTGAATAAGCAGCTGGTACTTTTATACTTACTGTGAGAAGATTCATACACATTAGTCTAAAGCAACTACATTAAAACGTATAGTGAATGCAAATTCATTTATAATAAAATGAAAATAATCTAATCTTCTATCATCTCAATTAAGCTGAACAGGAGTGCAGAATTGAATCCTTTTCCAACTTATCCTTTACATAAATACACTGACAGCAAGACAAAGTCAACAAATTTGATTAAGAAAAAAAAAAAAAAAAAAATCTAAAGACATCATTTCTAATCTGGCTTCAATAAACAAAAGAATAAAGTCGTTGCTCTCACTACAGAAAGAAAAGCTCTTCCACAAATAAAACTTACTGGTTTGGTGAAGTCAGTTAGTTTAAAGGCAATCCTGTTTAATTGGATCAGTTGGAGGTGCAATATGCTCTGCTGTGATTGGCTGTTTCTGTCTCAGGCATCTGCAGAAGCTCACAGTCAGACAGGTGCTCAATTTGTCAGCTGTTGTTCTGTAAATTGTTTGTTTTATATTTGTAACTGTGCTTTTGCTGCCCGTGTGTTTCAAAAGCATCTCAGATGCAATTTTGACACCACTGCTTTAAAGAAAGGCTGGTTTTCTACAGCCGCCCTAACGAAAAATAGTCCCAAAGCTAAAAGCAACACCATCACAATGCTCACTTTGTCCAACAAAAGCTTCAGCAATGACAATTTCTGACTATAAAAGGCAACACAACTCTTTGGAAGAGGATTAGGGCCACTACAGAAAAAAAAATTCTGACATGAATTTCTGTCTGTCTGTCTGTCTTTTTCACTTCTGAGTGAAAAAGTCAGAATTCTAACTTTAATCTCAAATTCCTGACTTTTTCTTAGAATCCTGACTTTTTCAGAATTTGAAAAAAAAGTCTCCTGAAATTTTTTTCAATGTTTTCTGAAAAAAAAAAAAAATCTGAATTCTGAAATTAAAGTTGGAATTCTGACTTTTTTTCTTAGAATTTGATCTTTTTCTTCAGTGGCCCTAATCCTCTTCTGTACCACACATTTAAAAAACGGTGACAAAAATATAAGCTTCAGTTTTATGGTCAATGTCAACTTTTACAAAAAAAAAAAAAAGACGTTTTTTTCTATATTCATCAGGTCCAAATTGTAATTAACCAATAATAGCGACTTAAAAAGTACAGTGCAGTAAATGCAGATTAAAAAAAAAAGATTAAACACTTTAAAAAAAAACAGAGGTACTTCATTTTGTAGTGCTTTTTTAAAGCAGCGGCTGTATTATTGATGCTCTGCATGCAGATGATGAGAGTACTTAGTCAGATATGGCAAACAATTGTGGCTCCAGCTGATCCAATCTAACACGGAGCATCTTCGATCTTTTCCATCAGAAGGAAAAGCAGCGATTACAGTTAACTTTGCAGATATTTTCCCCTGCACCAGCCAGTAACCAATGGCAACAATTACCCAGTGTTTTTAATTACAGTGCATACTCCTGACCTGCTAATAACAAACACAGACTTACCTTCACTGAAGGGGTGGTTTTAAATGAGATTCTGCCACAGTGACATTCATACAGTACAGCAGCATTTTATCCTGAGCCTGTATCTGTTTGCGTCTGTGTTGGTCTTTGCAAATACACATCGAGTTAATAAGATACTAATCACGTCTCCACCACCCGCAGTCTCATCTCATTAAGCATGACCAGTAAAACAGTAGTGCTGTGACGAGATGCCTGTATGTAAATTACTATTATTACACACACACTGTGACTGTAGTTCATTAGGGTACAATGTGCTTTTTCTGCAAGTACACCCACACGGGCCTTCCTCAGCTTATGCTGCATAAATGGGGCGTTCTTGTAAACTGCAAATTTTGAAATCACGGTAATTTCATGTAATTACACAGTGAGACGGCTGGTTGGGTGTTCTGAACGAGGCTTAAATGAAAATCCTCTTTTCTCGTTGCTGCGATGATGCTCGTACCTGTTTGTGCTGAGCTCTCTGCTTGGTCTCAGGACTGTCGCCTTTGGAGGACGAGGACTGCTGTCGTAACCGAGCTCCACCGGAGGGCCAGTCGGGTGATGATGTCATCATGCTGCCGGAGGAGGGCCGGGGATAGGGCCCGCCGCTGAGTAGGTTTGGAGGCGTGCGGCCGCGGGTGATGCTCTGAGGCGGAGGCTGGTCTATCCTCCGCTGCGGGCCGGCGCTGTTCTGTCTGGGGACGCTGGGCTGGTGTTGCGTCTCTGTGAGGGACAGCTGTCGCCGGTTGAACTCCCCTGAACGTCTGGTGTACTCCTCGCCGCTGCTCCCTCCTCCTCCACCTTGGTTTGAGAAAGAGTGCTTTCCTCCTGCAGGGCCGTCGTCGTTGTTGCTATGGGAACTAACAGAACTGTGGCACTCTGAACCAGAATCGGTTACTCCGCGAGGGGACACAGGTAAGCAGGCGGCCATCTGGTAAACCGGGTTCTGGAAGGAGAGCGGGGCTAACAGCTGGGCGGGTCGACCCGGAGTGCTTTCTGTGCCTGGGGTGGTGGGGGTCTGGCCGGGCCGCCTCAGGGTGGGACCCCCGGGGATGTTACCCTGTGGGATTCTGGCTGACCAGCCTCCACTAGAAGCTGGCCCTTCACCCAGAGTGTCTGAGGAATTGAGACCTGTGCCACCGTCCAAGCTGCGGGGGTCTTGTAAGTCCACCATGGACAGACTCTTGCTGCCATTGGCCATGCCCAGGTCAGGCTCATTGGTCTCAGAGTAGCTGGAACTGCGTGCAGGGGAAGGCTGGATACCTGAGCTCCTTGTCACAAAGAAGAGGTCCTTATTTTCCGGGGTGGGTGAAGGTAACCTGGTGAAGTCAACCAATCTGAAAAAACGAAATGGATAAAAAAAAGAAAAAAAATCCAGATTTATTGCTCCAGTAAAATTCAAAGAGTAATTTTCAAAACTATAAGCAGTTTAATAATGTGTATACAGTTTTCTTTAAAATAATTCATACCCTCCAGTTAAAGAAAAGGTTAAATTCACAATAATAATTCAAATAACAAGAAAAAAAAAAAAAAAATGATAATTTTGTGAAATAAATTATTGCTTTGGAATTGTGGTTGGAAATAATAATAAGGAAAAACAAATAAACAAAATTATGCCAGATACATTAGAGAAATAAATCTTTTATGCTCATTTTTTTGGAACTTACTGAATATGGGTGTCTACAAGAAAAGGTTTAATGTTTTATTGTAAAACAAAATGTCAAATTTTTCATTAATTTTATTTTTTGATCACATATTTTTATTTTTGAGTTTAATTGTCCCATTTTAGCTTTTGACTCTTTAAGGCTTCCTCCCTAAAGATGCAGTCAGCGCTGATTGGTCAATCCTGTCAACCCAGAAAGCCACTAAACCAATTATCAGGAAAATCTGTTTTACGCTGATGTCAACAAGTCTCCTTGCTTGAAATCCCGGCTAATTTTCTTCTTCCTGGACTGAAACTGAATTTAAATGCACTATAATTTCCTTTTGCAATTATTAAATTACTTTTCAATTGGATTACATGCAGGTCCAGAAGGAAAAGTGAGACTATGAGCCATGTGTTTCAGGCAGTTACAGAGCAATGTCCTCTGTGAGGGGAAATGACTCCCTTTGGTGTTGACTTTGAGTTTTGTAACGCTTCTTATCTTTTAAATGCACAAAAAGCTTCCTAACACTGAAGCAAAGTTAAAAACCCCGAAATGTATAACGCAGCCACTTTTACTGATGCCTGGACTCAAATACCTTCTCCTCCATCCCCTCACTTCCCCCTTTTCCCTTCCTCTCTGCTACCAGATGGAACCTGACTGCCAGAAGACAACTACCCCAACAGCTGCGACTTATCTTCCGATAATCTCCATCACTCATATCACGCTCGTCTTCTTCCACTTCCCTCCTTCTCCTTGAGTTCTTTCACCCTTCTCCTCCTTTAACCCGCTTATTCTCCTCATTCTGCTCAATTTCTTCTCTTTTTCAACACTCTCGCCGTCTCTTTCAGCTGCTTTTTATGTCGCTGGTTAGTGGATGAGTAGCAATTAAAGTAGAACGGTGAACTCAGTATCGTAGCGCACACACGCATCAATATATGAGCAAACAATTACTGTGATAAAGTAACAATGGAGGACTATGAGATCAGGTTATATTGGATGCATTAATTACTTTTATTGATCCTGAGCCTGATGAGCATACGCTGCCAGCTGTCTGACTCTCCTCCCGTTTCTCCTCTTGTCTCAGAATGCTTTCATCTGCTTTGGGATGATGGTGTGTTTGCTGGCGGTTGCTGTTGATACAACTCTTTTCCTGTTAGTCCCTGTGCTTTCATCTTAATCTTTTTAAGTGTCTGCTTGTCATTGTTCCGCCGGGGAGCGACAGGACCGGAGATGAGCACGATAAGCTGTTGTCTGCGAGTAAATTCATCCAGTGGGAGGTAAACAAGGTTTCATAAGGCTGATGTAAACAAGCAGGGTTGACTCTCTCACCACTGTGTCATGGCCTCACATGGCAAATATTAACACTCAGCAAAAGTGACAGTGTGGGAACATAACCTACAAAAGCTGACGCTGGAGAACAGCAGAGTCACTGTTGGCTGCAGTGATGATGCACAAAGGTGAAAGAAAATTTTTAATAACTTATTCAACAGATTGTGTTTATGGGAATTGATTTAAATATCTACAGAATTTGTGCCTTATTTATTTTTTTGTGTTTATAGACACACAACGTAACTTTAAGACCTTAAAAATATGCGTTTCTGACTCGTTTTGATGCCACAGCAACATTCATTTTGTGCATTTTCGAGCCGTCACTGCCCAGAGGCGTCCCGGGGCTCAGAAACAGCAGTATGTAAGTTTCCCATCTGGGATGGGGCTGTGACGTTGCAGCCGACTATTGGTTGTACACCGCGTCACGTACTAGCAAATCGATTTGAACCAGATATGAATACAGCAGGTGTTTTGAACGCGCATCATTACGGATTCGGTAAAGAAATGGAAGGAAACATTATTGGAGGAAGAGAGGAAAAGAAAGAGAGGAAGGGACAGAACAAGAGTCAAGACAAGACTGTCTTTTACTGGCTGGAGTGAATCACAGTATAGGTACGATGAAGATGGATGCCAGTTTAGCCGCCGATAGAGGGCGCATCACTGAGAAAACTGCTAAAAGTTCCGTTGTGTGTCTTTAACCTTTGAAAACCCACATTCCCCCCGATTGGGAGATTCTAAGAAGAGAACTGTGGTAAAACGGGGACCTTGCCTGAGCTGTTTCTTCTGAAATGTTTCCAGTTTTGTTTAGCTGTTAACTATAAATCAAAGCAAAAACAAACAAAAAAAAAAAAAAAACAACAACATCAACAAAACAAAAAACTTGGAGTTCCCCAAGGCCCAATCTTGGGGCCACTGTTACTCAGCATCTACAGTTGTCCTCAAAGTTATTCATGACCTCCAATTAAACAAGGAAAAAAAATCAGCTGTCATGAAATATGTTGAAATTGACAAAAGTATTAACAAATAAAAATTCTATGAAAATCACAAAATTGATTTTGAATTGAAATTTTGAATTGTGATTGTAATTGTAATAAAAATTGAAAGTTTGAAAGAAATATTAAAAACAAACACAAAAAATAAAGCAAGCAAATAAACATGATGAAGCTCTGAAGCTAAAAATTTTGTTGAGCAACACTTTGTGGAAATCACTGCAATCATGTGTTTTCTCCAATATTCAAAAAGACATTTGCACTTGTTGACAGATATTTTGGTCCACCGTTTACAGGAAAGGTTCTCTAATGCGTCTGGGAAAGTTTTTTTTTTTTTAATTGTTATTTCCACCACAATGCATAAGCAATATTCTATTTCACTAAATCATAACTTTGTAAAATTTTTTATTCATTAATAGTTTCTTTAGTTTCTTGTTATTTGAATTACTGTTGTGAAGTAAGCTTTTTCTTAATTGGAGGCTATGAATAATTTTGAGGATGACTGTACATGCTCCTTCTCACTCAAATGATGAAAAACAACAAAATATGCGACAATAACTATGCTAATGACAAACAAATTTTCTTTACCACCTCACCGGGAGAATTTTCTCTACTAAGACCAAAGAGGTGGATCATATAAGTCCGGTTTGTCATGGCTTCCTGAGCCTGGAGGCGTGTCCTGTGAAAAATTGATGCAGCTGGAAGGAATCAGGCTTGTTACTCCCTGACTGCCTAACCACTCCAGGCTGCCTGCCATGTAACACTGGATCATTGTTACATCTCGTGTTTTCCTGCCTATGAATCTGAGCTGCTTCACCGCAGACTGACGCCCTGGACTTCTGGACCCACTCTGCCTGGACCCTCGGACTTCTGACAAACACCTCATTCCTTGTTTAGTCAATCTTAGATAAATATGACATCTCGTTTCCTTCACATTGGATCATCTCTCTTTGTGACAGATCTTCACACTGGCTTCCTGTCCGTCAAATAATTGACTTAAGTCCTGGTTTACAAGACACAGATTTAGGGCCAAAATACATTCAGGATCTTCTGGTTTGATGTGAACCAACCAGATCCCTCAGGTCATCGGAGTCAAGTCAACTTTCTCTCCCCAGAATCAGAACTGAACATGGAGAGGCAGCGTTTAGATTTTATGCTCCTCACATGTGGAACAAACTCCCAGAAAACAGCAGTTTGAAAATTCCTCAGGAACTCTACAATTATGTTTAACCTTATTCATTTATTACTTTTTGTCTTTAATTTCTTTTACTGTATGTATCTTTTTAAAGTTTTTTAAGCAATACTCCCTCTGCACCTTGCTGTTATACTTCTGATATTTTATGTAAAGCACAAACAAAAGAGATGGTTAAAAATACCTGATATAACAAAAGTGAAACTTTAAACTCAATGCAGGTGAAATATAACTTTGTGTTCATAAACCATTTTTGTGTTTATGTCTTCTGCTGCATATCTATCATTACCTGCAAGTGGTCATATAATCCAAATCAATTTCAGACTTGACTTATAGTCAAACATGCCTGGAGGCGATGGCAGCTGGGGTTCAGATGTAAATACAGCTGCTCTGTTTAATACTGTAAACAGTACAACTTCTAAGAAAATGGAAACGACTCCCTGTAGGTTTGTACTCAGTGTTTATGATTGGCAGAGTGATTTTAGGATGTCAGATATTTCCAGAACTTAAGTGCTGCTCTGAGGGATTTCAGGATTTTATCGTTTGGAGAGTTAGGAGGGATTAATAAATCTTAGAATTCAATCTTTTGTCTGTTAAGGAACCAAAAATGGTCACTGCTGGTTTTAGTGTAGAATATTTCACCCATCAGGGTGAAGCTTTTTCATTTTAGGGATGTTTGTTTGTCTAACAGTCATCAAATATACAGCTAATGTCTGGATTTCATTGCAGTTGGTGAAAATTGAAAAAAAAGATGAGCTTGTGCAAAAAAAAAAAAAAAAAAAAGGGGGGGGGGGGGTGAATAAATGTCTTGAAAGGTGGAAGAATGTACCTATTATACAACAGTTAAAGTTTTTATTTATTCATGCTGCAATTTAAAGCTTAAAACTTTTCTTTTCTTTTGATGGAGCACAATGAAAAACGAATAACTTTATAATGACAACAAATAATAGAGACTTTCTTACCCTGAGAGGTCATTGTCTATGACCATCTTCTGCAGGCCTGAGGAAATGCTGCAGCTCGCCTCTGGGGGAGGCGAGCTCACATGTTCGGAGGACTGTCCGGGCGTCATCTGGACACTAGACGGGTTGGACAGGGCTGTGTTCACCTCCCTCAGGATCCTGGGTAGAGGACCCAGCTTAGAAGCTGCACTCTGTCAAGACAGAGACACAATTAAGCCTAAAATATATCAAATAATTCTGCGCACCACTGCAGCTGAGGCGTTAATTAGATCTCTTTTAAAGTTTCATTTGGCTGAAGTCCATACTTTCTTTTTTTTTTTTTTTTTTACTTAGCTGATTGCACGGTGCAAATCCCTTATTCAGACAACATAATGAATAATGCAGTTGGACGGCCAGTCTGATGAACTGGAGTATCAACCAGACTGTGATTTCTGAATTATTGAAAGACAAGCTTTGAGAGAGCTGGATGATCTGCTTCCACCAGCTCTCCATCTGCCACCAGACTTAATGTAACCATCTTTGTAAATCCATTAATACGCCTCGACCAGCTTTTGAGGCTTCACAGCGCTCTTCCCTTGCGCTCTGCTTATGTAATAAAATAATGAATTATTGATTGATGTGGGATAAACATCCTGATGCAATCTAAGCATGATTCAAATCCCAAAGCTTATGATAATGCATTGAAAACCCTGGCATCTTTTCCAGCAGCTGGATCCATTCCTTGTAAAAACCTGCAGTATCTACGCATGATAATGCATGAATCAGTCATGTATATGGATTAAAACTTGTTTTTTCAGTAAGGGTAAAAAGGTACGTGTGATAAATAATTTAAGGCTTGTTACACAGCAGTCCTGGAAAAATATTTTCAGAAACTACTAACATGTAGCTAAAGGTTTTCATTATATCCCATGTGGCTACTCTCACATCAATCTATTTCAGTGGTTCCCAACCATTTCGACACCCCTTGTGAAATATATCGTAAGCCTAGTACCCCTTATCTACAGTACTACAAAGTATTTTTGGTAGGAAAATAGACTAAAAGAAAAACAAAAAACACACATTGTCATTTTTTGTCTGGTTTATTAATCTGAATCTGTGCAAAACAACAATAATTTTGCCTTTGTTGGCCCTTAGCCCTCTTTCTTTTCCATCAACCATCATTTGTGTTGTCAAGGTGACATTTGTTAGGTTTCTACTACACCTGGAATTTCGCAAAATCTAAATATCGCAATTAAAAACTGCTAATGGAAACCCCTACAATACATTTAGAAAAAAACAAAAAAAAAAAACGCTCAAATGTTGCAAAAAAAGTTTTTATGCTTTCATGAGATATGAGTTTGAATAAAGCAATTTTTCACATAAGTGTAATGGAAACACTTTTTTCGCATTTTTAAAAAACAGTTATTCTGTCTTAATTATGATGAATATGATCATTTACAAGCATTAACCGTAAAATCGGAGTGATGGGGAAGTTTAATCAGTCACATATATGAAAAATCCCCAAATCGCTGTAACTCAGCAAGCTGAGTTCATTTAGGACTTTATACAGTTGGTTTAAGTTCTTCATGTATTAACGACTGGCTACGAGCTGGCCACACATTTGTAACACCGCAACTCGGTTATCTCGTTCCCACATGTTTAATATATGTCACCAGGATTTAATAACGCGTGACCACGGATAACATCGTATGACTGCGCCTCAGTAGTCAACAGCTGTATCACGCACATCCCAGACAGATAAAAGTGGAATACAAGATCCAGAAATGAGATCCACACACCAGACGTTGATCCTGGGGGGTTTTTTAATTTGTGTTACATTTCGGGCGTCTGTCCTGGAAGTCGCCACGAGTGTTTTTCCCTGCCGATGTGATCAGAGGCTCCGTACATACAGACTTTACCTCTGAATTATCATCCGCTGCTTTCATCTCCTGATGAGCAGCAGCAGCTCTAAAACACTAATGTTTATATCTCCATCCTCCTCAAAGTGGAGTCTCGTGGGACGGGATTTTATGAGAATTATGACTTATACCATTCGATGGAAACACCTGCATATCGCAGTTTTACTTTTCTGAAACTGAAGAAATGTTATTTTTCAAAAAGTGTAATGGAAACCCAGCTAATGATTGATGCTTGATGCCATTTGGCTCGTAACAGGTTGGGTCAAACCATGTCGGAAGACAGGTTTTCAATGAAATAGTGTGAAACTAGCTTTAAACTTACTTTATGAATTTACACATATGTTCATTGAAACATTTATTAGATCAATTTTATTAAAGGATATTTTTTTCATTCATCAAAAAGAAACACACCCCCTGGGGTGCCTCGAAGTACCCCCCGGGGTACACGTACCCCCATTTGAGAAACAGTGATATTTGACTGAATCCTTCAATCCAAATCAAAGCACTCTTGTAGGGAAACAGGTTAACAAATCAGACAATAATGACGTGTGTTCTACGGTACCTGGTCCATCTGGGAGACCACCTCAGAGAGAAGTGAGTGCAGGGTCGAGAGCTCCCTGCCGAGGTCAATGTAGCCCTCAAAGCCTGCCGTGTTGGAGATTGTCTCTGGGTTGGAAATTTCCAGTAGAAAACGCTGCATATTGGTCCACTCGTGCTCAAGGAACTGGTTCATGAAAGACATGTACTCCTCCTTGTTGCCAAATCTGCCAGACAAAGACAAAGAGCATGAAAACACTGGATCAGGATCCACCGTTCTGCACGGCTGCAGATCAAAGCTCACTTGGTGAAGTTGGCCAGGTTTTGCGTGACTTTAGCGATGAGCGTGAGCGTCCGAGCCGTGCGGTCGTCGGGATACTCCTGCATCAAATTGAAAAGCGAGGGCGACATGATGGCCGGACAGAGAAAGCGCAGGAACAAAGAGGCGCTGATCAACCGCTCGCTGATGTCGGGTCGACCCCGGTTGCTGCATTCCTGCCGCCATGATGCAAAAACCTCCTTCAGTTCTCTTGGAAAGACGCTGTTGAGAAACAAAAACAGGAAAAACAGCAAATAAAACAAATATCGTTCCTGTTTATTTTATTATTACAAACCCCTAAGTTGTCTCTTTGAATACTTCCTGGGTTTGAATTATGCTCTAAAATATCACATATCAAAGCGCTGAATGCCATATATGATTTGACTACTGCTTCTAAATCTCATAAAACACCATTAAAAGCTTCCTAAATATCATTGTCTGAATTAAAGTCCGCTTCCATGAGACAATACATGAAATAAAAGCTTTAATCTTGGCCACTGGGCAAAAATGACATCAAAATCTGGACCTTATCCACAATATAATACAATATTTCCACATCAACGCTGTAATAGCTGCATGCAGTTATGTATAGAAGCTTAAAAAAACGTCAGGTCGGGAATCAGCTCCAGTATTCACCAGTATGAGTTGATGATTTTGCAGAAAGCCAGCTCACAGCACATCTTCAGGTTACTTTGGTGCTCTGGCAGGTCTCCAGATGAACACTTAGATGGATCCACCTCACAATTCTCATCTGACTCATACAGAGCCTTGATGAACTCTCCTGCAGAAAAATGGATAAAAGAATGTGTAAGCTGTACAGGAACGTATAGAATTAAAAGATGATGCTCATAAATGGAGCCCAGATTTAGTCTAGCATCATAATTCCTATAAAGGGAACGTCTTCTGTCTCCAGCTGTCTGAAGAGCTGCTGTCTCCAGTCTCAGGTCTAATCATCTCAACATCTTAGCCTGACATCAAACAATGAAAGCAACGCAGTGATGCATAATTCACCATTTCTCTCTGAATCAGCCCCGAGACACGCACATGCAGAAACAGCCAGTGAGGGACACACACAAGTACAGTGACGAAAATAAACACACATCAGTTGGCAGCATACAAAGAAAGAAGTGATGGGTGCCAGAAAGGATGTGTGCCATTTGTAGATTAAACTACTGCTGTGTACATTTCTGAATCAGGTAGAAAGGAAAGCATACTGCATGTAAAGCGCTTATTGTTGAAGCTACACATGGGACAAACAACCGCTGTTTAACACTCTGCCTAACATTATTTTGCACAAATACACGCTCAGAATCTTGAATGTTGCCAATGACTGTCATATTCATCATTTTTTTTAAAATATCACCTTCCTCAGTGTTGCATTCACACATGAAATAATATAATTTGACATTAAGCTAACAGAAAATGATCTGTTCGGCTTACTTCTCTGTTGGAAAGGTTCAACTTTTCATGTTCAAAAATAGTATGCTGACATGTAGCCTATTCCTTGAAGCAATCAGCATCTGTTTTACATAATTATATGGGGTAGAACATTTCTTTAAAAGGGCCCAAGGTGATGTGTTCTTTCCGTTTTAACTATGTCACCAGCTTCTTTTTTCCCCACTGCCACCTAGGGCATTTTTTAAGGTAAAAGGAGTTGAAATTCTTCAACACGAACTCCCAGCATTAAACATTTAATTTACTGCTGACTAGTCACTCATGAAGTACAGATTTGTTTGGCATAACAGTAGCCATTAAATGGGCAGGGTGGTGGAGGAGTTAATTATGCAGGTGTGTGAGCACGGTGAGCTGAATGACCCGACGGCTGAACTGTATCATACTGTCCCAGCTGGTGTGGTCATTTAATGTGGCCTGCATTCTTAGTTTGGAGCGGGTTCCTGTTCACTTTGCACTGTTACAATGAGAAAAAATACAACGGTTTGTCCAGTTTGTGACAACTTTGAAAACAGACCCAATTCTAGCCACAAATTACTGCTATTAGACTTCATCCATATTTCTTATCTACTGTAGCCATTATCCTTTGTTTTAGTTTCAAAAGAAAAGGAGAATCACTTATTTTCATCTAGAAATTTAGTTTCAGCTGCTGTTGTGGCAATAAAAAGTTACTCTTATGTCTTTTCATTGTTTTGTCCTTTAATAATATGCTAAATAAATGTGCTGATGTTGCAAGTAAGGACACAAAGGCTGCATACTCTTAAACACTAATTTAGTTAAAATTATCTGCTGTCTTGGTTACCTACAGTTTGTAGCTAAATTTAGCTTTGTTTTGCTAATAGGTTGGGAAAAATCAGCCTTTTAAAACCTGACATCCCCAGTTGGGAGTAAAACGGGCATTTTGGAGGCTTCATCAAACCTGTCTACACTAAAATCTCTAATTTTGTTCTGAGTTGGCCTTGGCAGAGATAATGTTATTTTATATATTGTGCTTTTATTTGGTAGAGATTTATAGCTACAGCTGCATCATTCCAGGCGAACGTCCATATTCATCCTGAAAGTGATTTGTTTTTCATTAAAGGACAACTTTCTTTTTTTTTGTGAACGCACAGGACAATAGTACTCACTCGTTCGTTCATTCTACTTAAAGTAGAAATGAAGGAGTTTTGCTGCAGATAATGCCTTATATCTGTCTCTCCCATTATATGGGCATATGTCGGAGGGTGACTAATCTACATATCGTCAGAGGGAGTCAGATTCAAAGTGATACAGAAATTTTTACCAGTGAGTAAATGCACGAATAAACTCCTAGAAATAAGGTCCAGTTTGATGAAAAAGAAAGTTATCTTCTAAGGCAAGCCTGCAACTTTTGCGTGCTATGTGCCACCTTCATTAACTCCTCACTAGTAACAGATATACTAATACTAACACATCTAAACTCACCAGTGTTCCCTTTACTGTGACTGAAAAGTCTTCAAATAGACCTTGTGTTTGCAGAGGTATATTCATTTCTTTATGGATTTGCAATTTTCAAGCCTAAGAATGGGTTTGAAGGGTTAAGGGAGCATTGAGGAGATGACGAGCAGTAAAGACAAAGAAATGGGACCTTCTCAGTCAAATTAAATCACGTTGTCAAGGAAAGGTATTTGGACGAAGTAAACATGGTGAACAGCATCGATGTGTCGACTGTGTTCCAAGTGAAACTGCAGTAGAGTTGTCTCTCTGAAAAACAGACAGACTCCTGACAGCCAATGTTTGTGCAACAGGAAGCACCGAACTAACAAAATGTCACCCAGCGGCATCTGCTAGTCAATGTTTTCAACTCCGGTGTGCTTCTGTTTAAGGCACCTAGTTCTGTGTTAAAGTCTGAGAAATAAAAAGTACCAGCAACCATCCAAAACAAAAACTGAGGTGACGTTCTCTTAGCGCTTAAACTGAATTGTCCTCTGCTAAAGAAAGATGAGATGATAAATCCAAAGGCAATTTTCTCTGAAGCCCTTTCTCAGATAATCTGCAGGATGCTAAAGCGCGTGCCTCCCATCTCCTCCGTATCGCTGCTGCACTCACCGAGGGCGTCCTGCAGGTACTTCTGTCCCACCAGTTTGAGGTATTCCTCGATGGCCTTTGTGGCCAGTGTGTTTTCTCTGAAAATGAGGTGCTCGTTCTCCCCGCAGCGGTCCACCTCCGACATCATCAGATCTGTGAGGAAGTCCTGCAGAGACAATAATAACTAGATGAGTACAGGGTTAATAAGTGTTGCTCCCAAATCCAATGTGATTATCCACACTCAGGGAATTAGTTAATAGAGATGTTTTTCTAATTATACAAAGTACAGAGTGATGCATGATGGCGAGACTTTTGCCGAGCAGAAGTAAAATAAATACAGTATGTAAAAAACAGGACTGAACACTAATAATTTGGAGATAAAAAAAGGAAAAAAAAATGCAACCTGAAGGAAGGCGGTGAAAAAAAAAGTCTGTTTCCTCGCCTGAGCCTGGTTATTGATTGTGATATAAATCTTTATGAGGTGGCATAAAATGCCAGCAATTATTCACCACCAAACAAAAACGTCCAGGCGATTTCATGCAAACAAAAGATAAACTCATTTTTGTTCACTGTATGGTTGCGACATTTCCAGATTTACTGTCAACACAGGAATAATAACCTTTTATGTTCACACACACGTGTGTGAACTTAACCATTTCAACAGAAAGAAAAAAGCATTTTCTATAATCAGAACTCCTGATCCAAAGAAACTTATTTACACATACTTCACCAACGGAGCAATGCTAGCATTCTTGGTGACTAAAAGTCAAATATTCACACTCCCTCTCATCCTGTTTTCTTCCACTACAGGGAGTTTATCACTTCAGCAGGAATAAATGCTCTATTATGTTTACTAGCGGTTGGTAAGTGAGCCGTCATTTTGTTTAAAAGGAACTCTGACTAATGAGACTGATTGGCCTTAATACGCTCTAATTATCCTCTGCTATTAAGATAGGTTGCTAAGCACATGGGATATTCTAATTAAAAATTCAAAAATGAACAATGTTTGACATATTTAAAGGTGAAATAATAAACACAATTAGAAGTCAATGGCAGAAAAATGTAATACATAATCAAAAACTGTGTTTCTATTGAGTAATCGCTGCACTAGAGTAGTTGCTATATGTTTATTTTCTTAGAATGAGTCATTTATATCTACTTGCTTTGGGTCCACATACATGGAGGCTGCCATATTTGTCCCATCATTTTTACTATGGTGTCTCTGAATGGACAAACTGTGTGTGAAGTGAGAACCCTCTGAACTATAAAACTGCTGTACCAGCTTTGTTTAACGGGTGATAGAGCACAGTTTGGGATAATTAATGCCTTAAAAGGCAGTAGTTACCTGCAGTGCAGTCATAGCTACGCCTCAAACCACTGGATCCACTCACAGATGAAAACATCTTTATGTCTGGGAGCATTTTGGCCACTCACAGCCACTATACATTCATAACAGTGCTTGGCATATGAAGTCATTGCTATAGCCATCTTTACCACAAGGTGAAATAAAAATGATATTAAAAAAATATATACTTCATTAATCCCAAAGGGAAATTCAATAAATGTCTGTAATTCTTACACACTGTACCTTTTTTTAAAAAAAGGAGGAAAAAAGCTACTTTCCCGTGTGCCCACATCAATTTCTGGACTCATAATCTCTTCAGTTATTATTTCAACAACGTGAAAGCTTTTAAAATCCAGCAGTATAGTCATCCAATCAGCAGCTGCGTTTACATGGAGCCAAATATACAGATCGCTTTTGGTTTTAAAGCTCAACCGGAATGAAAATGATCCATGTAAACGCCTCTTTCCAAATGAAAAGTGACGAACATGAAGAATTTTTATTTGGTTTCACAGGAATAGAATATTCCTTTTCCTGGCCGATCGTGGTATTATTTGAAAGCCCACAAAGTAAGCTTTTCACCTTAAAAAGATGCGTTTCTAACTCATTTTGATGGCGCACCAACATTTATTATGCGCATTTCTCGAACATTCACTAGTGGGGTCCTGAGGCGAAGAAGTTGAACTATGCAACTTTTTCCATTGCAGCCAACTATTGGTTGTACACTGTGTCACATGCTAGCGAACGGATATGAACACACAAGGCGTTCCTGACGTAAACCATGGCGGATTTTGCAAAGAAAGAAAAACAAGAAAACATTATCGGAGGAGCTGGAGTGAGCTCACAGTACAGGTAGAATGGATGATGCTAGTTTAGCTGTCGATGAAGGGGGCTGAGAAAAAAAATGCAAAAAGTTCTATAGTGCATCTTAAAAGGGTTAATATATTTCTCAACTAAAACTGACAAGTAAGAGCTAATGCATGTTATTTGTCATAATATGGGCCTGAAGTTGCAAACATTATGTATTTTTATGTCTGATTTTGTTTCTAGACACAGCTGATTGACAACTCCGTGTGGGCTTTTCCCCCACATAAACAAAACACAATTGCCACCCTTCCTCAGCCTAATGCACCTCACAGCAGGCATTCATCACCATGATTGTGCTCCTTGTTGTAATCATGCAATAACGTATCCATAAACATCGAGTAGGACGAAACAGAAATCTGAGTCATTGTTTAAAGTTCAAACACAACAAAACTGGACAATAATTGCCCCAAATATATATATTTTTTGCATAATCCGGCTTAAAACCTTGCTCATACAACCTTGCCTCCTTGTTTTGTGACAATTTGTTAAGAATCTGATGATACAATGCAGAAGTTCTCCATTAGCCATGAATGACTGCTGCTGCAGACACCACAAGCTTTCCTAAGCTTGTCTTCCATCTACATTTCCAGTAAGTGTTGCTCTCGCTAGCTGACATCATTACCCAAAGTGCATTGCAGTGTAAACAGCAGTGGTGGACTATCATTTTCTCATATATTGTAATAACAAAGCCATTTTCATTCATTTAAATATCACATCTTTAAAGGCAATGTCAATGATAATCTAATAACCATACAAGACATATTAGCTGGAGGTCTTTTAAAGTTTTTGCTGGAAACTTAATGAGAAAGCTTGGAAACAATGCTGATGGGAGTGATAACGAGCCTGCAGAGAATTAAAGAGCAACACAGTAAAGCTGAAAGCCAAAAAGCTAAAATCAATTAGGTGACAGGCGCTACTCGCTCGGCAGAGCTCAGGGAAATACGAGTGCAACAATAATCCTCTGTAGGTTCATCAGCAGGAGCTACGCCTCCCAGTAACAGCTACTCATTTCATCCATTTAAATAAAAGCATTGAAACCTTTTCTAAAGCTGACAGTCTGACAGAGGCTGGCTTATAGCCTCATATGTGATTAAGAGGGACTTAATTAAGTCATGTGAAACAAGCATCACTGATCATGATGATGAAGAAGCTTCTCTGAACTGAGGCCCTGCTTACATTCAACAGTAACACAGGATACCATCTCCACCAGGGCTGTAGATGGTAAATGTATGTAAATGTGGTAAATGAGTTTTTGCTATTCATAGGGTATTACTGTATATAGGGATGTAGATTGGCTTTTCTTTTTTTTTTTTTACCGATATCTGATATATCGATATTGTCCAACTTTTAATTTCCGATATCAACCGATACCAGTCTATGCAGACAACTGTGAGGCTGTATATCTTTCTATATTGAGAGATCCAACTATATTCTGCTAAAAGATCCCAAAATAGCCTTAACTCAGCCAGAGGAGTTCATATTGGACATCTGACTGCCAGATATCAGATATTGGCAGGTATTAGCCAACATGTGGTTAATTCTTATGTTCCTGACTGCTTGGTAACTTACCCAATAACTTAAAATCAGACATATTATAAGCATGTCTTGCTTCAAAGCAAGTCAGTCTGTAGCAGCAGCAGCTGCACCGTTGTCACACAACTCTGAAAGGAATGCTGGGAAATGAAGTTCTTCCAGAATGACAGGGAATTTTTTACATACTCGACTGATGCTAATGGAACAAGATCTCACGTAATGGATTTTGTATCGGAATGTGATTTTGTTAGTAAAAATATTGGTCCGAAAAAAAAAGAAAAAAAGATATTGATATTTTCCAATGTCACATTTTAATGCCGATATTATATTGTGCCATTATTTTACTGGTTCCTCCTACTTGTCACCAAATTGCACTGTATGTACTTGAGTAACCACTTGGTTACTTATATTTAGCAAATTTTCCTCACAGTTTTGGTAAATAATCTGAATTCAGCTGTTAAAAAAATCAGATTTAAACATGTTTGAGAGGGGTCAAATGAAACGAAGAAGAAAAAGGAGGCGTCTGAACCATATTTCTAAAAACACTTTGCAAAGCATTTCAATAGTATTTGTTATGTAATAGATAAGAAATTTCATATAGATTAAATAGAGATGAGTAGATGGGGTTTGGGGATGCACAAACTGAGGCTTGGAAACTAAATAATTACTTTTTTTTTTTTTTTATCAGTTTCTGATGTGAGGAAAAGCCTGAATCTCTGGACACTACTGAGCTTCCTGTAAATTGCCTGTAATACATCAACTGATTGTGTTTTTGCAACACTTTTACCTCTATTTGCTGCCCCATGTTAAGTTCTTTGTTACCTTAAAATACAAGTTTTAAGAATCAGAAATATGTTTTAGTCAAATAAACATTTGGTTACTGAATAAGGTGCAACTCATCGTACATTGTACCATTTTCTTCAAAATTCTGCAAGACCATATTGTAATACATCTGGCGTTACATAGCATGGGATATAAAGCAAAACAAATTATTTTTATCTGCCAGTGTGCAATATTTAGATTAAATGCTCCTGTTTACCGTTCCTTAGATATAAATTGCCCTTAAATAAGAATGGATCAACAAAAAAAGAACAAGGCAAAGAAAAACGTCTGAATGGGGAAAGATGGAAATGAAGCCATCTGGGGATGAGTCATTCCTTGTTTAGATCCCTTCAACAAATTTCTGGGAGTACTCTCATGTCAGTCCCCTGGCAGCTTGTTAAACCTGGGAGTCAGCCTAGCAGGGAGGGAGAAAAGAGACAAGTGACAGATGCAGAGAGAGAAATAGAGAAGGAGAGGAAGAGGAGACAGAGTGCTCGGCTTAAAAGAACAGAGGAGGAGATGGAAAGACAGCAACAGGGTCTCATAGACACTTTATATGCCTGCTGCAGAGGCCTGTTATCCTCCTAATCAAAGATACACCACAGGGAGCCAATCATCCGCTGATGTGCAGCAAAGGAACCTTTTTGGTTACGCATTTGCACGCTGCACACATGCTCCACAATCCACTGCTTGGCGAGGAGATCATGTTCTTTATCTCTATCAAAGTCCTTGCAAACAACATACAAGCAGCAAAAGAAACCTGGCCTTTGGTCGTAAACGAAAACTCAGTCTTTTCTGTCTTTTTTTTTATTATTGAAAGAAAACGTCATTCCATTTTTGATCTTTGCTCTAACCTCCACTCCTCTGTGGTTCTCTCCCCTCCTTCTTTCCCTTAATCCTCATTGCTTTTGCGTTCCTTAAGTGGCCACTGAAGTGAGGCAAATCCCGACCTGATTAGAGAGGACGCTTGGATGATGTGGAGGAGGAGGAGGAAACTAAGAGAGACAAATTAATAGCAGTGATTTCCGCTGGTAGTCTGAAACAAAACGAGATCCAGCCACCTTTAATAATCTCTCGATGGGCATTTGTTGAGCTTTACATGAGGAATTTCAGTTTGAATACTTGGTTACTGGACATGGATGGACATTCTGATACTTACATAACATCTTCAGCTGTATGACTGAAGATGATTGCGCTAGTTTTTCATGTAGTTAGTCAAAACAAAGGGAACAGACCTGTTTGAATATAGTGTTTCAAGCTACAGTTATAATTAACAGGATTAAAATGAACTGTCTGGAAGAAGAACTCAGGAACAAAAGTGCCGTCAGACTGCCTCCATGCAGTTTACAGTGTTATCCAGATCATTCTGATTCTCTTTTCTTCCCTTCTTTCATGTACTGAACAAATGCTGCAAAAAACTTTGGCTTTATTTTAGGGATGCACGATATTGGAATTTTGGCTGATATCTGATATCCGATATGCCAATATTTTAAAAGCCGATAACTGATATCAATACCGATACCAAAGCTGAAAAAAGCAGTCATTGCAAATAGCAGTTTTGTTATCTGTTTCCGACACTTTGAAAAATAGAGGTGGGAAAAAACATTGATACACTGAAATATCGCTATATTTTTATATGCCAATATCAAATCGATATCTAAAAATGTGGTATCTATCTATTTTACTTACAAAATCTCGTGAGATTGCATTGTTCTGTTACAAAATCTTACAATATTTTGTGAATTCTAGTGAGATTTTATAAGAGAACGATGAAATTTTGCGAGATTTCGTGAGTGAAATAGATCAATACTGGGTTTTTAAATGTCAATATGATATCAGCATATGAAAATGTTGTGAAACTTTTATGAATTCTTGAGAGATTTCGTAACAGAATGAAGAAATATCACTAGATTTCGTTACATTGATACTGCGTTTTTAAATGTCAAAAAGATACAGTATTAGTGTATATAAATATTGTGAAATTTTTGTGAATTCTCGTGATATTTTGTAACATAGGCAAGGCAAGGCAAGGTAAGTTTATTTGTATAGCACATTTCATGTACAGAACAATTCAAAGTGCTTTACATAAAACATTATAAGCAAAAGGAGATAAAAAAAAAAAAAAAAAAAACAATTAGAAGCATGATTCAGAATTAAAAGCATTTAAGATTAAAAAGAGAGAATACAGAGACGTGCGGATTTTAACTTTTGAATAAAATTACGTAAATGCAGCTGAGAACAGGTGGGTCTTCAGCCTGGATTTAAATAAACTAAGTGAATAA